>JZKD02S1780527.1:56700-81790 GCA_000966675.3 Picea glauca | reverse complement strand
AAGACAAGACATGACAAGCATCATGTTGATCACAGTTTCCAAGTTGGAGATGAAGTTTGGATTTACATTAGTAAGGAGAGGCTTAAAGGAGAAGGTAAAAAACTAAAACCAATTCGATATGGTCCTCTCAAGATTCTTAACAAGATTGGTAATAATGCCTTCCGTTTAGATTTGCCTCCTTATATGCAAATGTATGCAGTTGTTAATGTTGAGAATTTGAAATTGTATGAGCCTCCTTTGATTGATGATCAAGGAGAACATGTTCATATTCCTTCTATAGATGATTTATCCCGAGAATATCTTACAGAACTGCATGAAGACACAATCCTTGACAGGAGAATGAGAACTTCAAAACGAGGAAATGTGGAATATCTTCGAGTTGGTCTTAAAGGAACAAATCCAAGCAAAGCCAAGTGGATTGAGGTTGGAAAGGTGAGGGAACTATACCCTCATCTTCAAATAGACTGAAAATAGTCCTTTGGAGGTCCAAAAGCTTTCCAATGGGGAGGTGTGATCCAGGGGATCAAATTTTGCTCAAAATTCAAAGTGCTCGGAATCGCTTCAAATCAGACGGGAGAATAGGCCTCATCATCATGAACCCAACGCAACTCATTTGGGTTCAAACAGACTTCGGATGAGAGAGATATCATGTTCTGTTCAAAATGACAAACAAGCAAAAAAAATGTGTTGATTGTACAGTCCGTACGGATGCTGATGTGGTAGACCGTATGACACGTGGCAGAGTCGTATGACATGTGGCAGGGCCATACAACATGTGGCAATATTTTGGATGAGTTGGCATATGACATGTGTCATTGATGAAGAATGAAATGTTGACACGTGGCCCACTCAGTGGCCACCACGTGTCACCCTAACGTTGGCTTAAAATTTATGCTGTTGGCCGGATTCGACCCCGCGACCTCCGGGTAGGGGTAAAGCCTTGGGAAGGGCCGCTCAACCGGCATACCTCCATATGGTTCTTATAATATATATGGTAAACATTTTATTTAAATTGAAATGTATTGTGTGTTGGGGCGCGGACCGGGTCGGGGCTTAGCCTCGACCCCCGGTCCTATGTGTATATAATGTAACCACCGTTACCATATGTGCACCTATCCGACCATTTATCATATAGGCCCTTTTCATATGAGCCCCGGTCTTATGTGTATACGATGTGACCACGGGCGCGCCTTTCTAATCGTTTAAATCTTTGGCCCTTTATATATATGCGCGCGGTCATGTGGTGGACCATGTGCCCTCGGCCTTGGCGGTTAGGGGCTAAGGCACGTAATCGTCCTACAGTTCACACCGGTTGTGAAATTGCACCTGGTTCTAGGTTTTTACACATATATGCACATGGGGGCTAGGTTGAAGAGGAGGAGGTGCATTTTGGCGATCCAGAGACAACAAGTTTGAAGGGGAAACTTCCAGGAAGCCTATCTTCTTCAATTTTTGGCGAAACGAGGTGCCGAAAAATCCCAACTAGGGGTTTTTGGACATTCTGAAGCCATTGGAGCCATCTATTTGTCATTTTGAGCATTGTAAAGCACATATTTTAGCACTTTGAGAAAATAATACAAAAGATCCATTAGAAGCTGGACCAGGAGATGTAACCCAAGAGAGGGGTGAACTCCTTTATCATTTGTTGTGTTATGTGTTTTCTATTCACTGTTATTTGCTGATGTTTATATGCATCTTGAATGTGTAATTTCTATCAAATTTTTGTTTGCAAAATTGATCCATTTGTATTTGAACACATGAATTAAAACTTGCAAATATTTTCAAGAATACAAGTCTTTATCATTTTCAGATCAATCTTGATGAGTCATAGTTTATGTGTATTTGATGCATGATTGGTACATATTTGGTGCATGTTTTATGCACTCGTTGATGGTATAGGTTGAGGTATAGGTCGGTTCATGGTTGATGCACTTGTTTATGGTACATGTTGATTACATGTTGTTTGGTACAGGTTGTTACAGGTTGTTTGGTGCAAGTTGATTGGTATAGGTTTACAACAGTATATCTCACAGTGATAGTGTGATAGTGGTTCTATCATTCTACTTATACAACAGGGCGGTTGGATGGGGCAAGTATAGGTGGTTGTAAACACCTTCCGGTTGTAGTCAGAAAACATAGGTGGTTTTAGCCTCCTTCTAGTTGTAGCCAGAGAATTGGGGAGTTGGAGTTTCCCTCAGGTTGTAGCCTAAGAAAATAGGGGGTTGGAGCCTCCTTCCAGTTGCAGCTGGAAAAAAAAGGAACTTGGTGCTTCCAATGAATGTAATTATTAAGGAAATATAAGAAAAAGCATTACGTGGTTTTATCCTGGTTTGGGTTTCCACGTAAAAACACCAGTGTATTGTGTATGTGTATGATTGCTCATTTGTTCATTGTTTATTTACTTTGCAACAATTGGATGATAATGTTACATTGATATAACACTTGCATTTTATGGTTAAAAAGGATTAGATTTCTCTATTACTGATTCAGCCCCCCTCTCAGTAATCCAACATTTACATGGATCAAATTTTTTTTGCATGAGTAAACTATTTATTACATGGTGTGTTTTTCCTAAAAACCTAATGTATAATATTTACATTCTCCTTCTTTTTTATGCCCCATAAAATTAGAAACAATTTGACTTTTTGACCATTGTTTTATGTATATATATGTATTCATTTATTTATTTTTAATTTTTTTTCCCATGTATACCCTAAGTCCTAGTAAGTATATTTTCATTTTATTTTTATTATTTCATTTCGTTTTAGTTTCATTTAATTTAAATTTTTCATTTTCCTCGCCACTCATTAAAATTCAACTTAATATTTCATGGGAATTCTTTCCAAGATTTTTCCCATTGGTCTTCATTTTCACCCAATGGTAAATTCCATTGGAAATTATCATTAAGACACATATCCTATCTTCATGGAATCCTCTCTTCCCTTCCTCAAAAACCCTTGAAAAATTAGCATATGAATTTAATATTTCAAGCTATGGCTCATTAGAATGGTTCCATCAGAGTCATGTCGCTGGAAAGTGTGCACCCATCAT
Organism: Picea glauca; assembly: GCA_000966675.3. Lineage (NCBI taxonomy): Eukaryota > Viridiplantae > Streptophyta > Pinopsida > Pinales > Pinaceae > Picea > Picea glauca. Next base: position 78,739 of record JZKD02S1780527.1, on the reverse strand, counting down.
GAGACTCTGATGACACATTGTATTGTTTTAATTTTATTTTATGCCATTGGGGAGATATAGTCCATCATAGTTGAGCCCATTAGAGTGTGAGCTCCCATCGAAATGGACTCACTTCGATGGCCCATCAAAATGGACCCATTTTGATATCCCATTTTCCTTATTATTTCGTTTATTATTTTCCTTATTTAATTCTTTTTATTTTATTTTCCTATTTTCACTACGGTAATTGGCCAAAATTACAACACAAGCCTTGGGTCCTATGCCTTATCTAGGTTCTTATACAAATTAAGTAAAGGGGATAAAAAAATATTTAAACCACTCAGTATTGAATTACCTCATGCATGTGGTACAATTATTTTAGGTTTAAGATCGATGACCAAGATTCACCCACGAGAAAATCAAGGGTGACTAAGCACCAAATTTCAAACAGATATATCTTGAGCTATTGGTGTCAGAATCTAGCTTGGGATACGTTGTTGGAAAGGTATTGAGGAGAAGAATACATTGAAAGAATATTTCAATCAAGAATAGTCACAGAGAACCCAAAAAATGTGAAAAACAAAAGGTCATGAATTTGTGGGTAAAATTGACTATGTAAACTTCAGATGGCCATATCTGGGGCTACAAAAAATGAAATCAAGCCCGACATAGATCGTTGGAAAGATAACAGAGAGTATAACGTGATGGAACAATAAACATTGATAGATTGAGGGAAGAAATTCTTATAAAATGTAGAAAAAAAGAAGTCTAAATTTAATTGGAGAACATATTGTGCATGTTTAGGAGATCATATCTGAAGATACATGAGTCAAAATTGGACCTGCAAGAGCATGATGGAAGGCTGAGACAAAGACAAAGAAGAAAATATAATATTAATCACTAGGATGACACCAAAAATGTCCAAAATAACTCGAAGAGTAGAATAAAACACGAAGAAGGATATTTAATAATATTTGTAAATGAATATCATTTATGAATTGATTTAGGGCAAGAATAACCACTCAAGAGTTTCTTCATATTTTGTTTATAATGCTCACATGTTCATTTACTAAAATTAAAAATAAATTAGAAGTTGTATAATGACAAAACAAAGGGAAAATGAAGTGAAAAATCACAAGAACTGAGGAGTTTCTCTTGTCTTATAAAATATAACTTGTTGAATGTAGTAAAAGGAATTTTTACCATTGTATAGATTGATAATATTCTTATTTATGAATATATGAAGAGAAGAAGGAATTTTGAATTCAGAACTATTTTCAAATGCTTGTGGGACTACTCTACACATGTATTTGTTATTCAAGTTTCTCCGAGTGTTGATCATACAAACTAGTTATGTGCTTAGTATTTAGAATGTTTATGTTGTTGTGATTTCTAATGAGTACAGGGATGATGTTACATATCTCCTCTTCAATTATTTAAGATGATATTTGAAATATTATTGTTTTAACATATTCTTGGTTGCCATGAACTATTATTGTTATTGTTGGTTGACATGAACTATTTTAAAATGTTCTCATCTATTCATTTTGCTCCTGCATGATAACTTAGAACTAGTTAGATTAGATTAGTTTATTTATGTTTTATATTATAATTAGAATTAATTAGAACTGTTTGGGGGATAGTTCATTGTCTTTCCCCTTTTTATTCTTTTAATTCTTAGTGGCAACCAGGCCCACATACTAGACATAAATGATACACCAAACGACAATAGGTCTAATCGGTACTTTCCATTAGGCGTTCTCCCTTACTTTCTTCACAGTCCATTTGGACTCGCCAGCAAGACCAAAAGTGGGCACAACTGTTTTTCGGGTGCTCCACAAGAAACATCTAATGGGGGGGCTATTATTCCCTCGATCCCCCATATCTAGGGAGTTGATAACTCCCTCATACTCTCTTTTCTCTAGGATGAAACCAAATATACATGCAAAGAGTACAACACATGTACACCATTCTCCCACTCGATGTATTCTTTTAAAAAATGGGGGAAATGGGAATGGTTTCACATAATTAGTTACTAGGGGAAGCAATGCCCATTTATTTTGTATACTAAGAGAAATTTCTAGTACTAACAGACTTTGTCAGTGAATATGCAATCTGCAACATTCTTCTAGGTATCAACTTTATCCAATAATACTTTGCTATGTTCAAACATTTCTCTAAAAAAATGGTGCTAAACATGAATTTTCTTTGTCTTGGAATGATAAGTAGGGTCTTTGTCATAAAATTTCCATTTAAGCGATCACAACCTATTCTCGATCCTTTTTGAAAAAAACAAAAAATAAAAACAACATTTGCAACCATATATCTTCCTTACTTCCATGAGTAGCTACCATGTATTCAACTTTTGTAGTTGACAACACAACTACAACTTGCCTCTTACTCATCCAACCAATTGCTGCACCATATAGGTTAACAACATAACCACTTGTAGATTTTTGTGATCAAGATCTCTAGTCTTGTCTACATCAACAAAGACATGTGTATATATCTTTCCGTGAGGTTGAGTTATTCCCTGGTATCATATTACATAATATTGTAATAACCTGGTTTTTAGTCCCCAAATCAAATAATGTATTTTGTTATTTCATGAAAGGCCAGAGTGCCCAAATGATTAAAAGAGGTTGAAGTGCATAGGAAATGTAACACTTGATCATTATTAATAATAAAATACATCACTGGCTTCTAGAAGGAGAAGGAAAAGAGTTATAGAGGGTTATGCTTCCATGAGAGGGGGGAATTAAGGGGCTAAGTGTTTTTACCCATAATAGATTTAATTGAGAGAAGTGGTTACATGAGATTCTTTGGGAATACCATGTGATTCTTGATTTCCTAGTAAATATATAAACTCATCTTTGGGTTCTTTGTGGGGTTGTATACACACACACAAACATTATTCATTCTTCTCACTCTCTCCATCCACTCCTTGCTCATTCAGTTTTCCCATTCATCATGATCTTGGCTTTGGGGGGGGAGTAAAACAAATTGTTGGAAAGAAATCCATTGTTTATTGGATATAGAAATGACTGGTGTATTCCAACCATGAATTGATGCATGTATGTCTAAGATGAATTGGTATTTGTTGAATTTTATTCATATCCGTGAGTCCTAAGAGTCCCATCATGGATATTTTTGACCAGATGCACTAGAGCCCTGGAAGGAAGTGTACAGCCTGAAGGACTACGTGGCAGTGAAGTGGATCCATTGTCTTTGAGTGGTGTAGGATGGGGAGAAGAGGGTTGGTGTACTTTAGATTTTTGTGTGTGAGAAACCATGAGAGATTAAGTGCCAACTGGTTTGGGGAAGTTGAGTTTTTCCCTGGAACCCATCCTTGTGGATTCATAGCCTTGGCTCGGGGGTGACCTACTGTTGAGATTTAAAACAAAACCGTCTATGGTTGGGTGGAATTTCCTTGGTCTATAGCCAATTGGTGATTGAAATTGTTTAAGATAATTGCTCTCTGTCATGGTTTTCTCTACTATGTATTTATTTTGTTGTGTATCAATTGTTATCTTTGAGATGTGATGTGTTTATGTTATGTTTGTTTGTTGGTTATTTTTGTGCATGCAATGTTAATATCTAATTATTGTTAGCATTTATATTGATGAATGTATGTGTACAGTTCATGCTTCTTTATGTAATTAATGGATATCATAAACACAAAGTAGCCTAAGAGGGAGAAATTAGAGGTACCCAGAAGGTGGGTATGGCTTAGATAAGAGTATAGAGGAAAAACATTTCAGGTTTTTTGACTTGGGTGTGTTACATATTGGTATCAGATCCCTAGGTTTACAACAATAGGCCTTGAAGGGGCCTACTACAGAAATTATTGTGGTATTCTTAAATTAATTAATGGCTATTAGACAATGTCAAGGTGTAACAATGTCAAGATCAAATTGGAAATAGTACTTTGGTTATCCATCACGTACCTAACATCCCATCTAGTCCTTCCCTTCACAATACGAGCCTCTAAACTGATAGTATTCCCAACAAGAAACCAACATACAACAACTATCGATCGATCTTCCAAGTGGGCTATCCACCATTGATTATGGATTACGTAAATCTTATCCTACATGCATGAGGGGAAAGGTGGATGAAAAATTTATAATCCACCTTTGTGACATGTGCGAGAAGCATGGAGAGTCACGGAACCTTGCAGAATTGTGCCTTATGTAATTTTGATCACTGCGTTAGACGCCCAATACATATGTACAATCAATTCTCCATCATCCTTTGTACTTAGCCAACTGTCAATCTGTGATACACCCTTGTTTCCATGTGTTAGTAGATAGTTGTGCCAGGTGGTTCAGAAATCCCATGTTGGGCTTAGGCCTTTGGATGGTCTTCCTTAATTGACAACCGTCAGATCTGAGGGTGGAAAGATCTCCACCATTGATTGAAGGACACTTCCATCGATATGTCTGAGTACAAGGTTGCATGAATACCAACGAACAAGATTTTGATAGTTGTTGATCCATCATAGACTTCATAGATATATATAACGTTTGATCCATTGCGATGAGTTTCATCAGAGTCCAAGGGTCAGAGTAACCTTGATATATCAAGAAATATTCCAATGATCTCAATCATAGAACCAATGTGGTTCAAGAAGGAGGAAAGAGAACAACATGTCATGGTGACGTGGTGTGACAGATTGGAAAACAAGGTGATGAGGATGTCAGCATGGAAATCCATGTACTCGAAGGATGACATGTGTCGATATTTGGTTGGTTGACATGATAAGAGTGGGCCCAATTGGGCATGGATATTCTTAGAATTCAATTTAAATATTATCTCTCATATCTACCATCTAAGAGAATCTTGGGTGTTCATCAAAGGGGTCCTATTCAAAGGGAGTTTCATTCCTAGAGGGGAATGCACTCTGATGAGAGGAACACTGAGAGAGAACCAAAGTCATATATCTAGTCGGGGGTAACCTTGAACATTGGATCCAAGTGATTGAGATCATGCAGGAGGAACTCCGAGGAATGATTTACAATGTTGATCGGTGATTGGGCATGAGGTAATGACATTCATTAATATGTCATGGGTCCCACATGTTCGATTAATAAGAGTTAAAGGGATGGACCTTAACTGTTGAGAATGTGTGAACTCCAAGTGAATCCTAACCATTGGAGGACCATTATATCTTTCAGAGGATGTTGTCGGAACAAGGCTTCCAGAGTGGGAAGTGAATCTAGGAGTGGATGCACTCCGACAGAGTCTCCAATGAAAAGGAAAGGCTTCGAAGTAATATGAACCATTGATTGGGGGACCGATGGACCAGGTGGCATATGCCATGTTATTTTCCATTTTAGTTCTACCTCGTATGGAACAAGTGATCAAGAGCCACATGACAATAAAGTGGAAATTAATAATAAATTCAGAATGCCATAACTTTTTTCCTCGAGTTCGAAATTAAGTAAGAAAATAGTCATTGGAAATATCTCAGAGAGAGGAATCCATTTATGCACCTAGAAAATTGTTTCGAGCAACAAAATTCACATCCAATTCAGAATAATATGACTGGTGGCCTTAAGGAAAAATAAAAAGAGAAAATATGTATATAAATTCTTTTACAATCCTTTTCAGAAATGTTTATACATGCTTATGCTTTCATTTTGTATAACAAAGATTATGTCACATGCACACTTTTTTCCAGAATTAAGGGATATAAACAAGAAAAGAATGCATATCTAGGAAATAGAGGAAGGAGAAGGAGCCTTCAATCATGATAAATAATTCCAAGGTCAAAACATCAATGTGGGTAATCCAAAGACTGAATCAAATGGGAACAAGAACAGAGGGGAACAAGAAACATTAATAGAGATTGTGAGAAGCCTGGAAATAAAAGTACAGAGTTATAAAGAAAATAATGAGAGGTTTATGAAAGTAAAAAACCAAATAAATTCTCAAATTATGCAAATCCTAAATCAGTTTCATAGGAAATCAAAGAAGGGATCAAGCTCAAGACATGAGGAAGGAGGAAAACATCATGAAAGGAAAGATAACTACAGAGGATCTAGCTATTCAATAAGTGAAATTAGAAATAATAGGCAATACTCACCTCCTCACTCAATAAGGAAATTTTATGCATCTAAAGAATCCATAATCAGTATAGAGGTATCTATTGTTAGGCACCCAAGAAGGATACATGAATTGGAAAACTTACAAGGAGAGTTGAGGCCACCACCCTTTGATGGTGAAAGAGAAAAATAAGATGATTTTGAAGCCTAGTTGTTGGGAATCAGGAAGTATTTTCAATTGCACAACTATTCACCTAATCTTGAAGAAAGAATTGCCACATACCATTTGCATGGAATTGTTTTTGTGTGGTGGGATCAACTGAAACAAGTGGAACACATTAATGAGAGAAGGAACACTTGGAAAAAATTAAAGAGATATTTTTAGAAGGAGTACCTTTCAGAGAACTTTCAGAACATGACCATGAAAGAGTATGAAAAGGATTTCTTGGGAATTTTGAAGTATGAGGGTTTTATCAAGGATGGAAAGGTGAATATACATAGGTTTTTGAGTGGACTTCCATCCTTTAATAAGGAGAACATTCAATGTGATGAACCTATAACTTTGACAGAAACCATTAGGAAGGTTAAGTACATGTATGAGCAAGGCAAGGGCATAGAATATTTGAAGAAATATTGGAAGGATAAGAAGAAAGAAAGGTTTGATCATAGGATGAAGGGATTCAAAATTCCTTTCAACAGAAACAACCCAATTGAAAATCAACAAGATCATCCTGCTAAGGATTATTTTAGGAAGGAGGCATCCTTATGAAAAATAGGAAGACCACCAATCCAATGTTTGGGATGAAAAGAAGATCACTTGTACAAGGATTTTCCTCTCAAAAAAGATAAAAATGAATACCATGCACAACATCCAAGAGGAGACAATAGTAGAAGACATGGGCATGATATATGTGTATATTTAACCTTGTACAATTATTTATTGCAAACATATTTTTAATAAAATAATAGAAAATATACAATGGAAAATACACACATTACACAGATTTTTCCCCTGGAAACCAAAACCGGGAAAACTAACATATTCTATTTTCATCTACACATACATTGATTACAATAAAATATACATATAGGATCATGTAGCATCCAAAACGCTAATCTAATAACCCATATTAGTCAACAACCCTAATTCCTTAACCAGAAATAGAAAACCATGTGCCAAAAAAATGCCCAAAAGTGGATGCAAAAAACACATTTCAGAGGTGCTTCCCTCTAACCCCAGTGTAGGGGGTATCCTTCCCACTGGGACCCCCTATGAACCCCTAGTAAATGGGGTGCTTTGCCCCCCTCTTACCCTTCTGTGTGCCCGACGGAACGTAGACACTAGATCTATCCATGCAAAGAATATAACACATACCCAACATTCTTCCACTTGTTGTTTTCTTTGCGTACAAGGGGTTATAAGGTTACATAGTCAACAATCTAGGGAAGAAATTCCCATAGATCCTCTACACCAAGAGAACTTCTCAACAATCAATTTTTTTTTTAATGAATTTGCAACATTCTTCAAAGTGTTCACCTTCATCAGAAACACCTTCTTTTCTTCAACCATGTCTCTCACAAAGTGATATTGAACATCGATATGCTTTGTCTTTGAATTATAAGTTGGGTTCTTTGCCAAAAAAATTGCATTATGGATGTCACAATCTATCCTTTCATCTTGTTGTACCAACCCAATACCTGAACAAAATCTTTGTAACCATACTTCTTCCTTGGTTTCATTAGTGGCTACCATGTATTCAACTTTTGTAGTTGAAAGTGCCACTACATACTATCTTTTGCTCATCCAACTAATTGCTCCTCCAAACAGGTTAAAAACATACCTACTTGTAGAAATTCTATGATCCATATCTCTAGCCCAGTCTACATCCACAAAGCCATGTATGTCCAACACCTTTTCCAAACCTGGTCTTCCTTGGTAGCACAATCCATAACTAGTAGTGCCACTCAAATAACTAAAAAATCTCTTTATTGTTGTCCAATGCTCCTTTGTTGGTTTTGACATATACCTACTCAAAACTCCCACTCCATTTGAAATTTTTGGTCTAGTACAAACCATTGCATACATCAAACTTCCAACCACACTCACATATGGAACAGGAAACATGTCCTCCTCCTCTTCATGTCTTGGACACTGATCCACATATAACTTTACACCTACAGGAATAGGGACCTATTGAGGGCTCAATACACCCTAAAATACTTATGAAATTTTATCATTTTTTGGGTACCACTTATTTTCTTTTACTGTCTAAATTGAGTTCACATGGGGGGGGATGTTTTATTTTGTTTTGTTTTCATGACTCTTATAAATCAAGATACGGTGTTTGAACTTGTTACATGAAACCTTGTGTCTAAAAGAAATTGACATCCTAACTAAGAATTGGCAGCTAACATTGCACCTAACGTGCTTGTGTTCGACGTCGGATAAATTCAAGCAGGTAAAGTGGCCACACATTTATAATAGTCGTCAATCGTCGATGCATAATCGGTTTTGGTAAGAGGCGGAGTTGGTTTGTGTAAGTTATTTTCCACGAAAAATTCAAGAGATAGTCGATCCCCATCGACGACGAAAAAATATAGGAAGGATAGACATTGAAAAAATACGTAAAGAAATCACGGATAGCCAATGACCAATGTGCTTTATCGGGGTCAGGAAAATCTAGAAGGGTTAAAAAAATCATTTTTTTCTGCAATAAACATATTGTCGATCGTCGATCCCCGATACACTTTCGGCTGAAAGTGTATCGCCAATCATCGATGCTTGATACTTTTCAGCGTCGACAATATAGGATCGTATTTTAGAATGTGTAGCTTAAAGAAAGTCTTGATTCCAATTAACACGAGTAAATTAAGACGTTGGTCTCGAGTGCCACGTGTCTTTTTCACACAAGTGTGTCGTACGACCTAGTTTTGTCTCAAGTCATCTTAAGGTTTCCTGTTTCCTAGTCACACCTCTAGGTCAACCTTTCCACGTCATCTCTGTACGAAAATATCGATCGACGTCAAATATTTTGCAAGAAGATAAAAACGAAAAGTGCTCGAAGCAAAATCTTGACCCCCAACTCACCAACTGGACTAGCGAAACGATGGGATGTTTTTGGCATAAGATACGATCAGATTATAACATTTAATAGACCAGTTAAAGATTCATCCCGCATTTGTTTCTACCTCCTACACCAATTGAGAAAAACCAATTTGAAATCATCGATAGGCCATGTTACAACCCACACCCGTGTCGTCAACCCATGATTGGATTTAATTTTAAATGTCTTTGAATATCTGGTGGCACATTTAATAGAACTACACTCATAACCCGAATTGAATGGTTGATGTGAAAAGGTAATTTCATCATGTTTAAAATCTTTAGAACAAATTTGAGCAATTTCATTATGCGCACAAGTTTGAATTCCAAAGAATCCAAAGAAGAAAATAAAGCGTCTCGAAACTGTGTTGATCCATGGATTATCAAAACCAGGTTAAAAAATATGCAGAGCTATGTGTTCAAGTTGGTCAATTTGAAGGTCGTGATTTATATATGCATCTGATTTCTTACACAGTCTCTAACTATGTTCTAGCTGCAGGTAAAATTCCTTCGAGAAAGCCAACCACTAGATGCTCGATGAGATCACCCAAGCTAAAGGAAGCTGAAACAAATGAAGGTTCTTCTTTGGGTACTGCGAGACACTTGGAGTACACTCCCAGGGAAGTGTCGATCATAAAAACCTCAACAAAGAAGGCCCTTATCCAACCTTTAACCTTTGGTGATATTGAAGAAAGCACCAGATCCAAATTAATGTTCCCATAATGGGGGGACCTTTTCAACAAAATTAGTCGGGAGGAGTACCCGGAGTATATGCCACACATGGAACCATATGTAAGGGTGCTTGATGACCAGGTGTTCCCAAACATCCGACAGTCATATTTTCACATGGTAGCCAACAAAACCTCGGTTTTCCCTTGCATAGAAGTTTTGAAGTGGCTAATCGACCACACAGACCCGCATAAGTGTTTGATCAACAATGAGAATGGAGGGTATGTTGAATGTTTCCTCCCGACATAATTCCAGAAGTACTACAAACTCAGAGACCCAGAGGAGTGGCTAAACATAGAATTCATGGTTAATTTCTATGAATTCTACGACACTAGCCGGTTGATGGCCTCATGGTGGAAGGAGGATAAATTTTTTACGAACTGGAGTAGTGGTTGGTATAGAACAATCAACCTGAGGGAGCCATATATCTACTTGATGGCTCTCATCTCTCAAATGTATGGAGAGAAGGACTGCTCCAATTTTTCAGAAGCATGGATGCCCTTGGCATACATAATGGCGATCTCTGGAAGCAGCTTCAACTAGGGAGCGATAATTTTCAAACAATTGAGCATCTATGTACACAAATTTTAGATGTTGAAAGAAGGGGAAGCACCCACTTTCCACGTGGCCTCATACCTGCTCAATGTGATCTGTGCAAGAAATGTCTTCGTCGACATGAATTTAAGCTAACATGTTGTAGAGCTCCTTCTTCATGTTTATTTCAGCATACTTTCGGAGAACATGTACAAAATATCCTACACACTCATCTGCGATGAATTCATCCCTCGTATTCATTTTATTATATTTAAAAGGGAATGCCTAAGATTATCCGCAGCAACCAAGAAAATGGTAGTGAAGGTAGGCCACTGGTCTTTGGATGAACGCTTAACCTATATTGGGGTGTTTGGGGCCACCAGAACACCGCATCTACTCCTCGTTCACGTCCCAAACTGGCTCATTGTAGGATAAATGTGCTATTATACCATCCTGTAGGGCTATAACGCCACACTATTCAAGGAGAAGAAGCGAGCTTCCATACCCAACTGTTTCCATGTGGGGTTTTATCTAGTAAAGGAAACTGCTCAATCCAAACAAGAAGGGTTGAGCCAACTTGAATTTAGGTCCCTGAAAGGCCGATTCCGCAAGCAAGGACTTAAAGGCCTAGTCCTCCAACATGCTTCACAAGTATCATTGTGTTGGCCATACACACATGATAGATTTGAGGATGAAATTTTCACATAGTGTTCTCAGTACTGGGAAGAGGTAGTANGACCAGATGCACTAGAGCCCTGGAAGGAAGTGTACAGCCTGAAGGACTACGTGGCAGTGAAGTGGATCCATTGTCTTTGAGTGGTGTAGGATGGGGAGAAGAGGGTTGGTGTACTTTAGATTTTTGTGTGTGAGAAACCATGAGAGATTAAGTGCCAACTGGTTTGGGGAAGTTGAGTTTTTCCCTGGAACCCATCCTTGTGGATTCATAGCCTTGGCTCGGGGGTGACCTACTGTTGAGATTTAAAACAAAACCGTCTATGGTTGGGTGGAATTTCCTTGGTCTATAGCCAATTGGTGATTGAAATTGTTTAAGATAATTGCTCTCTGTCATGGTTTTCTCTACTATGTATTTATTTTGTTGTGTATCAATTGTTATCTTTGAGATGTGATGTGTTTATGTTATGTTTGTTTGTTGGTTATTTTTGTGCATGCAATGTTAATATCTAATTATTGTTAGCATTTATATTGATGAATGTATGTGTACAGTTCATGCTTCTTTATGTAATTAATGGATATCATAAACACAAAGTAGCCTAAGAGGGAGAAATTAGAGGTACCCAGAAGGTGGGTATGGCTTAGATAAGAGTATAGAGGAAAAACATTTCAGGTTTTTTGACTTGGGTGTGTTACATATTGGTATCAGATCCCTAGGTTTACAACAATAGGCCTTGAAGGGGCCTACTACAGAAATTATTGTGGTATTCTTAAATTAATTAATGGCTATTAGACAATGTCAAGGTGTAACAATGTCAAGATCAAATTGGAAATAGTACTTTGGTTATCCATCACGTACCTAACATCCCATCTAGTCCTTCCCTTCACAATACGAGCCTCTAAACTGATAGTATTCCCAACAAGAAACCAACATACAACAACTATCGATCGATCTTCCAAGTGGGCTATCCACCATTGATTATGGATTACGTAAATCTTATCCTACATGCATGAGGGGAAAGGTGGATGAAAAATTTATAATCCACCTTTGTGACATGTGCGAGAAGCATGGAGAGTCACGGAACCTTGCAGAATTGTGCCTTATGTAATTTTGATCACTGCGTTAGACGCCCAATACATATGTACAATCAATTCTCCATCATCCTTTGTACTTAGCCAACTGTCAATCTGTGATACACCCTTGTTTCCATGTGTTAGTAGATAGTTGTGCCAGGTGGTTCAGAAATCCCATGTTGGGCTTAGGCCTTTGGATGGTCTTCCTTAATTGACAACCGTCAGATCTGAGGGTGGAAAGATCTCCACCATTGATTGAAGGACACTTCCATCGATATGTCTGAGTACAAGGTTGCATGAATACCAACGAACAAGATTTTGATAGTTGTTGATCCATCATAGACTTCATAGATATATATAACGTTTGATCCATTGCGATGAGTTTCATCAGAGTCCAAGGGTCAGAGTAACCTTGATATATCAAGAAATATTCCAATGATCTCAATCATAGAACCAATGTGGTTCAAGAAGGAGGAAAGAGAACAACATGTCATGGTGACGTGGTGTGACAGATTGGAAAACAAGGTGATGAGGATGTCAGCATGGAAATCCATGTACTCGAAGGATGACATGTGTCGATATTTGGTTGGTTGACATGATAAGAGTGGGCCCAATTGGGCATGGATATTCTTAGAATTCAATTTAAATATTATCTCTCATATCTACCATCTAAGAGAATCTTGGGTGTTCATCAAAGGGGTCCTATTCAAAGGGAGTTTCATTCCTAGAGGGGAATGCACTCTGATGAGAGGAACACTGAGAGAGAACCAAAGTCATATATCTAGTCGGGGGTAACCTTGAACATTGGATCCAAGTGATTGAGATCATGCAGGAGGAACTCCGAGGAATGATTTACAATGTTGATCGGTGATTGGGCATGAGGTAATGACATTCATTAATATGTCATGGGTCCCACATGTTCGATTAATAAGAGTTAAAGGGATGGACCTTAACTGTTGAGAATGTGTGAACTCCAAGTGAATCCTAACCATTGGAGGACCATTATATCTTTCAGAGGATGTTGTCGGAACAAGGCTTCCAGAGTGGGAAGTGAATCTAGGAGTGGATGCACTCCGACAGAGTCTCCAATGAAAAGGAAAGGCTTCGAAGTAATATGAACCATTGATTGGGGGACCGATGGACCAGGTGGCATATGCCATGTTATTTTCCATTTTAGTTCTACCTCGTATGGAACAAGTGATCAAGAGCCACATGACAATAAAGTGGAAATTAATAATAAATTCAGAATGCCATAACTTTTTTCCTCGAGTTCGAAATTAAGTAAGAAAATAGTCATTGGAAATATCTCAGAGAGAGGAATCCATTTATGCACCTAGAAAATTGTTTCGAGCAACAAAATTCACATCCAATTCAGAATAATATGACTGGTGGCCTTAAGGAAAAATAAAAAGAGAAAATATGTATATAAATTCTTTTACAATCCTTTTCAGAAATGTTTATACATGCTTATGCTTTCATTTTGTATAACAAAGATTATGTCACATGCACACTTTTTTCCAGAATTAAGGGATATAAACAAGAAAAGAATGCATATCTAGGAAATAGAGGAAGGAGAAGGAGCCTTCAATCATGATAAATAATTCCAAGGTCAAAACATCAATGTGGGTAATCCAAAGACTGAATCAAATGGGAACAAGAACAGAGGGGAACAAGAAACATTAATAGAGATTGTGAGAAGCCTGGAAATAAAAGTACAGAGTTATAAAGAAAATAATGAGAGGTTTATGAAAGTAAAAAACCAAATAAATTCTCAAATTATGCAAATCCTAAATCAGTTTCATAGGAAATCAAAGAAGGGATCAAGCTCAAGACATGAGGAAGGAGGAAAACATCATGAAAGGAAAGATAACTACAGAGGATCTAGCTATTCAATAAGTGAAATTAGAAATAATAGGCAATACTCACCTCCTCACTCAATAAGGAAATTTTATGCATCTAAAGAATCCATAATCAGTATAGAGGTATCTATTGTTAGGCACCCAAGAAGGATACATGAATTGGAAAACTTACAAGGAGAGTTGAGGCCACCACCCTTTGATGGTGAAAGAGAAAAATAAGATGATTTTGAAGCCTAGTTGTTGGGAATCAGGAAGTATTTTCAATTGCACAACTATTCACCTAATCTTGAAGAAAGAATTGCCACATACCATTTGCATGGAATTGTTTTTGTGTGGTGGGATCAACTGAAACAAGTGGAACACATTAATGAGAGAAGGAACACTTGGAAAAAATTAAAGAGATATTTTTAGAAGGAGTACCTTTCAGAGAACTTTCAGAACATGACCATGAAAGAGTATGAAAAGGATTTCTTGGGAATTTTGAAGTATGAGGGTTTTATCAAGGATGGAAAGGTGAATATACATAGGTTTTTGAGTGGACTTCCATCCTTTAATAAGGAGAACATTCAATGTGATGAACCTATAACTTTGACAGAAACCATTAGGAAGGTTAAGTACATGTATGAGCAAGGCAAGGGCATAGAATATTTGAAGAAATATTGGAAGGATAAGAAGAAAGAAAGGTTTGATCATAGGATGAAGGGATTCAAAATTCCTTTCAACAGAAACAACCCAATTGAAAATCAACAAGATCATCCTGCTAAGGATTATTTTAGGAAGGAGGCATCCTTATGAAAAATAGGAAGACCACCAATCCAATGTTTGGGATGAAAAGAAGATCACTTGTACAAGGATTTTCCTCTCAAAAAAGATAAAAATGAATACCATGCACAACATCCAAGAGGAGACAATAGTAGAAGACATGGGCATGATATATGTGTATATTTAACCTTGTACAATTATTTATTGCAAACATATTTTTAATAAAATAATAGAAAATATACAATGGAAAATACACACATTACACAGATTTTTCCCCTGGAAACCAAAACCGGGAAAACTAACATATTCTATTTTCATCTACACATACATTGATTACAATAAAATATACATATAGGATCATGTAGCATCCAAAACGCTAATCTAATAACCCATATTAGTCAACAACCCTAATTCCTTAACCAGAAATAGAAAACCATGTGCCAAAAAAATGCCCAAAAGTGGATGCAAAAAACACATTTCAGAGGTGCTTCCCTCTAACCCCAGTGTAGGGGGTATCCTTCCCACTGGGACCCCCTATGAACCCCTAGTAAATGGGGTGCTTTGCCCCCCTCTTACCCTTCTGTGTGCCCGACGGAACGTAGACACTAGATCTATCCATGCAAAGAATATAACACATACCCAACATTCTTCCACTTGTTGTTTTCTTTGCGTACAAGGGGTTATAAGGTTACATAGTCAACAATCTAGGGAAGAAATTCCCATAGATCCTCTACACCAAGAGAACTTCTCAACAATCAATTTTTTTTTTAATGAATTTGCAACATTCTTCAAAGTGTTCACCTTCATCAGAAACACCTTCTTTTCTTCAACCATGTCTCTCACAAAGTGATATTGAACATCGATATGCTTTGTCTTTGAATTATAAGTTGGGTTCTTTGCCAAAAAAATTGCATTATGGATGTCACAATCTATCCTTTCATCTTGTTGTACCAACCCAATACCTGAACAAAATCTTTGTAACCATACTTCTTCCTTGGTTTCATTAGTGGCTACCATGTATTCAACTTTTGTAGTTGAAAGTGCCACTACATACTATCTTTTGCTCATCCAACTAATTGCTCCTCCAAACAGGTTAAAAACATACCTACTTGTAGAAATTCTATGATCCATATCTCTAGCCCAGTCTACATCCACAAAGCCATGTATGTCCAACACCTTTTCCAAACCTGGTCTTCCTTGGTAGCACAATCCATAACTAGTAGTGCCACTCAAATAACTAAAAAATCTCTTTATTGTTGTCCAATGCTCCTTTGTTGGTTTTGACATATACCTACTCAAAACTCCCACTCCATTTGAAATTTTTGGTCTAGTACAAACCATTGCATACATCAAACTTCCAACCACACTCACATATGGAACAGGAAACATGTCCTCCTCCTCTTCATGTCTTGGACACTGATCCACATATAACTTTACACCTACAGGAATAGGGACCTATTGAGGGCTCAATACACCCTAAAATACTTATGAAATTTTATCATTTTTTGGGTACCACTTATTTTCTTTTACTGTCTAAATTGAGTTCACATGGGGGGGGATGTTTTATTTTGTTTTGTTTTCATGACTCTTATAAATCAAGATACGGTGTTTGAACTTGTTACATGAAACCTTGTGTCTAAAAGAAATTGACATCCTAACTAAGAATTGGCAGCTAACATTGCACCTAACGTGCTTGTGTTCGACGTCGGATAAATTCAAGCAGGTAAAGTGGCCACACATTTATAATAGTCGTCAATCGTCGATGCATAATCGGTTTTGGTAAGAGGCGGAGTTGGTTTGTGTAAGTTATTTTCCACGAAAAATTCAAGAGATAGTCGATCCCCATCGACGACGAAAAAATATAGGAAGGATAGACATTGAAAAAATACGTAAAGAAATCACGGATAGCCAATGACCAATGTGCTTTATCGGGGTCAGGAAAATCTAGAAGGGTTAAAAAAATCATTTTTTTCTGCAATAAACATATTGTCGATCGTCGATCCCCGATACACTTTCGGCTGAAAGTGTATCGCCAATCATCGATGCTTGATACTTTTCAGCGTCGACAATATAGGATCGTATTTTAGAATGTGTAGCTTAAAGAAAGTCTTGATTCCAATTAACACGAGTAAATTAAGACGTTGGTCTCGAGTGCCACGTGTCTTTTTCACACAAGTGTGTCGTACGACCTAGTTTTGTCTCAAGTCATCTTAAGGTTTCCTGTTTCCTAGTCACACCTCTAGGTCAACCTTTCCACGTCATCTCTGTACGAAAATATCGATCGACGTCAAATATTTTGCAAGAAGATAAAAACGAAAAGTGCTCGAAGCAAAATCTTGACCCCCAACTCACCAACTGGACTAGCGAAACGATGGGATGTTTTTGGCATAAGATACGATCAGATTATAACATTTAATAGACCAGTTAAAGATTCATCCTGCATTTGTTTCTAACTCCTACACCAATTGAGAAAAACCAATTTGAAATCATCGATAGGCCATGTTACAACCCACACCCACGTCGTCAACCCATGATTGGATTTAATTTTAAACGTATTTGAATATCTGGTGGCACATTTAATAGAACTACACTCATAACCCGAATTGAATGGTTGATGTGACAAGGTAATTTCATCCTGTTTAAAATCTTTAGAACAAATTTGAGCAATTTCATTATGCGCACAAGTTTGAATTCCAAAGAATCCAAAGAAGAAAATAAAGCGTCTCGAGACTGTGTTGATCCACGGATTATCAAAACCAAGTTAAAAAATATGCAGAGGTATGTGTTCAAGTTGGTCAATTTGAAGGTCGTGATTTATATATGCATCTGATTTCTTACACCGTCTCTAACTATGTTCTAGCTGCAGGTAAAATTCCTTCGAGAAAGCCAACCACTAGATGCTCGATGAGATCACCCAAGCTAAAGGAAGCTGAAACAAATGAAGGTTCTTCTCTGGGTACTGCGAGACACTTGGAGTACACTCCCAGGGAAGTGTCGATCATAAAAACCTCAACAAAGAAGGCCCTTATCCAACCTTTAACCTTTGGTGATATTGAATAAAGCACCAGATCCAAATTAATGTTCCCATAATGGGGGGACCTTTTCAACAAAATTAGTCGGGAGGAGTACCCGGAGTATATGCCACAAATGGAACCATATGTAAGGGCGCTTGATGACCAGGTGTTCCCAAACATCCGACGGTCATATTTTCACATGGTAGCCAACAAAACCTCGGTTTTCCCTTGCATAGAAGTTTTGAAGTGGCTAATCGACCACACAGACCCGCATAAGTGTTTGATCAACAATGAGAATGGAGGGTATG
The DNA here is from genome assembly GCA_000966675.3 of Picea glauca. Classification (NCBI taxonomy): domain Eukaryota; kingdom Viridiplantae; phylum Streptophyta; class Pinopsida; order Pinales; family Pinaceae; genus Picea; species Picea glauca. Next base: position 60,658 of record JZKD02S1780527.1, on the reverse strand, counting down.
TTGAATGTTTCCTCCCGACATAATTCCAGAAGTACTACAAACTCAGAGACCCAGAGGAGTGGCTAAACATAGAATTCATGGTTAATTTCTATGAATTCTACGACACTAGCCGGTTGATGGCCTCATGGTGGAAGGAGGATAAATTTTTTACGAACTGGAGTAGTGGTTGGTATAGAACAATCAACCTGAGGGAGCCATATATCTACTTGATGGCTCTCATCTCTCAAATGTATGGAGAGAAGGACTGCTCCAATTTTTCAGAAGCATGGATGCCCTTGGCATACATAATGGCGATCTCTGGAAGCAGCTTCAACTAGGGAGCGATAATTTTCAAACAATTGAGCATCTATGTACACAAATTTTAGATGTTGAAAGAAGGGGAAGCACCCACTTTCCACGTGGCCTCATACCTGCTCAATGTGATCTGTGCAAGAAATGTCTTCGTCGACATGAATTTAAGCTAACATGTTGTAGAGCTCCTTCTTCATGTTTATTTCAGCATACTTTCGGAGAACATGTACAAAATATCCTACACACTCATCTGCGATGAATTCATCCCTCGTATTCATTTTATTATATTTAAAAGGGAATGCCTAAGATTATCCGCAGCAACCAAGAAAATGGTAGTGAAGGTAGGCCACTGGTCTTTGGATGAACGCTTAACCTATATTGGGGTGTTTGGGGCCACCAGAACACCGCATCTACTCCTCGTTCACGTCCCAAACTGGCTCATTGTAGGATAAATGTGCTATTATACCATCCTGTAGGGCTATAACGCCACACTATTCAAGGAGAAGAAGCGAGCTTCCATACCCAACTGTTTCCATGTGGGGTTTTATCTAGTAAAGGAAACTGCTCAATCCAAACAAGAAGGGTTGAGCCAACTTGAATTTAGGTCCCTGAAAGGCCGATTCCGCAAGCAAGGACTTAAAGGCCTAGTCCTCCAACATGCTTCACAAGTATCATTGTGTTGGCCATACACACATGATAGATTTGAGGATGAAATTTTCACATAGTGTTCTCAGTACTGGGAAGAGGTAGTACAGAGGATGGACAACCCAAATATGACCAGGTTCAAGGCCATGAGCATGGATGAACAAGTGGAGACAATAGAGCAGTCAGATCAAGAGGCCCTCAATGCTTGGGAAGATATCAGAGCGACAAAGACTACAAAGGCCCAAAGAAGAGGATTGCTCTTGCTAGAAGGGGCACAAAGAATCATTGACCAATTACAGAATCATCCTGACCTCATAGATATGTCAAGGATCCCCATTGATGACCCAATCATAAGTAGAGGAGAGCCAAGTGGCTTAGAGCCAATACAAATTGAATAAATGATCGGGCCCAAAAACCCTAAAGTTTCATCACCGCAGATCAGAGCACCAGGAGGAATTTCAACCCAACCTGAAATATCAAGGAAACTAGGTAGGAAAAATGTACCTAACCCCTTGTTCAACTTAATAACCATATATGATGATGAGGAGAGTTTGGAAGTTTCCCTGGTGACTCCAGTGTAGATTACAGAGAAAAAGGAACCTAAGAGAGCATCTACCCTAGGTCACGATGCTCCAATTCAAAGCCTTCCATAGAGTGACCATGAGGTCGAAAGTTCCCTAGACACCGAGCTACTCGACCTTCCAGGAACTCCAATGGAGAGATTGAGGGATGATATGGGATCAGGAGGTCAGAAAGAGAAATTTCCACAACAAGAAATTGGCACATCGACAGCTAATTACCAAGTAAGTATCGAACCTACCCCTGGTGCTTCAGTTTTGGCCAATACCTCACCATTCGATGAGAAAAAAATGAAGGCCGAGCCATAAGGACATATGGAATAAGTTCAGGANGTCATATTTTCACATGGTAGCCAACAAAACCTCGGTTTTCCCTTGCATAGAAGTTTTGAAGTGGCTAATCGACCACACAGACCCGCATAAGTGTTTGATCAACAATGAGAATGGAGGGTATGTTGAATGTTTCCTCCCGACATAATTCCAGAAGTACTACAAACTCAGAGACCCAGAGGAGTGGCTAAACATAGAATTCATGGTTAATTTCTATGAATTCTACGACACTAGCCGGTTGATGGCCTCATGGTGGAAGGAGGATAAATTTTTTACGAACTGGAGTAGTGGTTGGTATAGAACAATCAACCTGAGGGAGCCATATATCTACTTGATGGCTCTCATCTCTCAAATGTATGGAGAGAAGGACTGCTCCAATTTTTCAGAAGCATGGATGCCCTTGGCATACATAATGGCGATCTCTGGAAGCAGCTTCAACTAGGGAGCGATAATTTTCAAACAATTGAGCATCTATGTACACAAATTTTAGATGTTGAAAGAAGGGGAAGCACCCACTTTCCACGTGGCCTCATACCTGCTCAATGTGATCTGTGCAAGAAATGTCTTCGTCGACATGAATTTAAGCTAACATGTTGTAGAGCTCCTTCTTCATGTTTATTTCAGCATACTTTCGGAGAACATGTACAAAATATCCTACACACTCATCTGCGATGAATTCATCCCTCGTATTCATTTTATTATATTTAAAAGGGAATGCCTAAGATTATCCGCAGCAACCAAGAAAATGGTAGTGAAGGTAGGCCACTGGTCTTTGGATGAACGCTTAACCTATATTGGGGTGTTTGGGGCCACCAGAACACCGCATCTACTCCTCGTTCACGTCCCAAACTGGCTCATTGTAGGATAAATGTGCTATTATACCATCCTGTAGGGCTATAACGCCACACTATTCAAGGAGAAGAAGCGAGCTTCCATACCCAACTGTTTCCATGTGGGGTTTTATCTAGTAAAGGAAACTGCTCAATCCAAACAAGAAGGGTTGAGCCAACTTGAATTTAGGTCCCTGAAAGGCCGATTCCGCAAGCAAGGACTTAAAGGCCTAGTCCTCCAACATGCTTCACAAGTATCATTGTGTTGGCCATACACACATGATAGATTTGAGGATGAAATTTTCACATAGTGTTCTCAGTACTGGGAAGAGGTAGTATAGAGGATGGACAACCCAAATATGACCAGGTTCAAGGCCATGAGCATGGATGAACAAGTGGAGACAATAGAGAAGTCAGATCAAGAGGCCCTCAATGCTTAGGAAGATATCAGAGCGACAAAGACTACAAAGGCCCAAAGAAGAGGATTGCTCTTGCTAGAAGGAGCACAAAGAATTATTGACCAATTACAGAATCATCCCGACCTCATAGATATGTCAAGGATCCCCATTGATGACCCAATCATAAGTAGAGGAGATCCAAGTGGCTTAGAGCCAATACAAATTGAATAAATGATCAGGCCCGAAAACCCTAAAGTTTCATCACCGCAGTTCAGAGCACCAGGAGGAATTTCAACCCAACCTGAAATATCAAGGAAACTAGGTAGGAAAAATGTACCTAACCCCTTGTTCAACTTAATAACCATCTATGATGATGAGGAGAGTTTGGAGGTTTCCCTGGTGACTCCAGTGTAGATTACAGAGAAAAAGGAACCTAAGAGAGCATCTACCCTAGGTCACGATGCTCCAATTCAAAGCCTTCCATAGAGTGACCATGAGGTCGAAAGTTCCCTAGACACCGAGCTACTCGACCTTCCAGGAACTCCAATGGAGAGATTGAGGGATGATATGGGATCAGGAGGTCAGAAAGAGAAATTTCCACAACAAGAAATTGGCACATCGACAGCTAATTACCAAGTAAGTATCGAACCTACCCCTGGTGCTTCAGTTTTGGCCAATACCTCACCATTCGATGAGAAAAAAATGAAGGCCGAGCCATAAGGACATATGGAATAAGTTCAGGAACCCATCCTAGAATAGGTGCACACAGTCCGGAGCCTGGGAAACACTCTAACCTGGGGAGAACAACAAATCCCTGAACTAGTTGATGAGGTTGTCGATATACAAGCGATCACCTATGACCAAAAGAGAAAAGCCACCATGAAGA
>JZKD02S1780527.1:11948-47218 GCA_000966675.3 Picea glauca | reverse complement strand
AAGACCATATTAAAAAGTTCATACTAGCTATTAGACTGATGAATGTCCAACATGTGGACGTAGTATGCAGGATTTTTCCTTATAACTTTGGGAATTCTTCCTCCACATGGTATTTTAACTTTCATGTAGGGTCTCTAACGAGTTGGACGAAGTTCCAAAAAGATTTTTTAGACAAATTTGCAGAAGAAACCACTATAGGAGATTTAATGGTTGAACTATTCGCCGCCACCATGAGTTCAAATGAAAAGGTTAGGTACTTCAATCAATGATTTACCACTATCCTGAACAAATTTCAACCCTAATCTAAACCCACTCAGGAGTTGCAAATTGAAATATATGCTAATGCTCTCCTTGCTTCTATTTTCTATGTTTGTAAAAAGAGTTTCCAAGGTTACCCTAGCTGAAAATTTTGAGGAAGCCAAAACAATTGAATTCCAAATGAAGGGATGTAAAGAGGGCCAGATCTCATTGGTTAATAAGGAAGCTCAACCTCCACCTAGGAGAGGAATCTTGTTGACTATACCCCCAACGAAACAAACAGAACAAGGTTCCAAAAAGGGAAGTGGATACATAGAAGACCTACAACAGATGATAAAGATATTGTCAAATGAGATCGTAGACATGAAAAGAAGTGCAGGGGAAGAAAACCAAGGCCAAAGGCCTTATAAACCCTTTTTTTTTAAAACCCACTGTTTAAATCAATTGAACCTCCCCCATCCAACTTAATCATCGACCTGGGCAATGTAGCATCCAACTCTTTCTGTACCTATCATCAAGAGAAACATTCTGAAAGAGACTATCCACAATGGGTGCATTCCATGAACTTGATGGCCAATCGGTTCCTAGATGAAGTTTCCCGTACTGAAAAATCAAGTGTCTCAACGGTGAATATTGTCGATTAGGAGGAAGTTGACTCGCCGGAAGAAACAACCATGATGCTTTGGGATCATGACTTGCAAATGCCTTCTGTTGATATATTTGAGGTTCAAGAACCACCTACTGAAGTGTTGGCCATGCAAACACGAAGTAGGAGTCAGTCGGTCTCAAATTACCTTACCATTGCCCAAAATTCAGGAGGAAAACAAACAACTGATCACCTGAAAGCACCTTTTGTCTCCCAAAGAAATCCTATAAACATCCATACACGAGAATCACCCAAGATAGACTACAACGTAGTAGAATATTTAAAAATATTGAAGGCAAATGTATCGGTCATGGACATGTGTAGAATTCCCCAGTAAAAGGACTTTCTGTTACAATCTTTGAAGTCAGTAGAAAACCCTATAACAAGAACTGACCAAGGGGAAAATCCAGCTCCCACAGATCTAAAAAATAAACCAAATGTGAACTCTTTCTTTGTAGATAAAAAGGGAAATTATTTTGTCCCATCGTTCCTTTTAACGTTTGAAGTCTTCAACATAAACCTCCATAATTTTTTAGTTGACTCAGGGGCATCGCCTAATGTCATGTTGTTATCTATCTGCAAGAAATTAAATGGATTTCCGCTCAAAAGTGATAAACATGTTATACAAATAGACATAACGTAGGTAAACATTATTGGAGAACTCAAGGATGTCATGATCAGAATGGATACACACCCAAAATTTGTTCAAGTGATTGATATCATTGTAGTGGATATACCAGAAGCTTATGGAATGCTACTGGGTCGATATTGGTCCGAGAAGTTGAATGGATACTTTAGCACAGACTGGTCTCACCTCTAGTTTCCATTAAAGGGACATGAAAACATGATTATGATTGATAGGGAAAGGTTACAAGGTACCTCAAACATATTGTCATCAATTTAAAAGCCTTCAATGAACCCTCGTCAAAAGATTTCCCTGTGCTAGGAAACTACTCCTGCGATTCTAATTTCGGCAATTTCTCCCCTCTCTCATCTAAAATGCCTCTTACTCAAAACTTCGAAATGAATTTTTCTCAAGAAAATATATTGGTGGCGGTGGAAGAAACCCTCTTCTGTCAAGAACCTCTGTTGGAAACCAAAGATGAAGTAGGAACAGAGGAGGAAGATAGTAGGCATGGAGAAGCTGATGATTTTTTCTCACAATTTTGGACCCTGTACTTTGATGGGTCTAAATCGCAAGAAGTGTCGGGAGTAGGATGTATCCTCATTGACCCAAAGGGGAAACAAAATTTCCTATCCTACAGACTAGAATTTGAATGCATTAATAATACTGCAAAGTATGAATCTTTAGTGAAAGGACTAAATAAATCCATAGACTTAAACGTTCAAGAACTAAATGTTTCTGGGGACTCTGAAATTATTGTTAGGCAAGTAAAGAATACTATACATTGCAACTCTCCCCACCTGAGGAATTATCAATAGGAAGTGCACATGCTAATAGAATATTTTTCAGCCTTCAATGTTACTGTGATCCCCAGAACAAATGATACTCTTGTTGATTCCCTAGCCACTGCTGCTACGAGGATGTCCCCTTTAGAAGACTATTAAGCCTCCAAGTTCACTGTGGAACTAATATACAAACCATCAGTGCCCAAAAATATTTCTAATTGGAAGGTCTTTGAAGGAGATGAACAGATTATAAAATTCCTAACCAATCAAGAAAATTTTAAATATATGGCTATTGATGATGAAGTATTCCAAGAGAAGTTAGTAGAAACTAATTTTCATGAACAAATAGGTGAAACAAATAACTCTAATATCGAACCAAAGTTTCACACAATACCAAAAGGGGTAGCCAATTTGGAGAATCTCTTTGAATTAAGGGAAAGATTTGAAGGGTCAACAAACACAAATATAGGGAGCTCGTGTCCCATGTACGAGAATATAAACCTAGAAACCTCGTAAAACCCTAAAAATATAAATCTAGGCAAGACAGTGTCTGAATAAGAAAGGAAAGCCCATATCAAACTTTTCAGAGAATATCAAGATGTTTTTGCGTGGTCCTACCGAGATCTGAAAAATTATGACATTTGCATTATCCAACACACAATATCGTTAAAACCCAGAGTAAAACCCTTCCAACAGAAGCTCCAGAAGTATCACCCATCTCTGTAACCCCTCATGTGGAAAGAGTTAAATAAATTACTAGATGCTAAAATTATCTTTCAGGTTAGACACTCTACCTGGGTAGAAAATTTGGTTTCGGTCAGGAAAACATTTGGGGAAATCCACCTGTGTGTGTATTTCAGAAACCTTAATATAGCATCAGAAAAGGATAAATACCCAGTCCCACCGATGGAACATCTCTTGCAGACCGTTTCTACAGCTGAGATTTTCTCCTTGCTAGACAGTTTTTCAGGGTACAACTAGGTTCTAGTTTCAGAGGAAGACCAACTGAAAACTACCTTCCAAACCAAGTGGGGAACCTTTGCTTATAAATGCATGCCCTTTGGGTTAATTAATGTAGGGGAAACTTTCCATAGGGCCATGGACATAGATTTTTGGGGATTGATCAACAAGTGTGTAGTAGTCTATTTGGATGACGTAACTGTGTATTCAAGGAATAGAGAATATCACATCCAACATCTAACCCATATTTTCGAAAGATGTAGAAAATACAATATATCGCTAAATCTTAAGAAAACCATCTTGAGTGTCAAAGAAGAGAAATTATTAGGTCATATTATATCTCAAGGAGGAATTCGCATAGACCCATAATGAATTAAGGAAATAGCTTAGCTTCCCTTACCCCACAACAAAAAGGCTATACAATCCTTATTTCGGAAAATAAATTTTGTGAGGAACTTCACTCCCGACTTCACTGAAAATATCAAACCCTTACAAAAATTGATCTACAAGGATGTTGAATTTAAGTGGGATGACAAATGAAAAAATTCTTTCAGCAATATTAAGACTCCAATATCTCAAGCTCCAGTGTTGCGAAGTCCCAACTTTAACAAATATTGTTTCCTCTATAATTTTTCCTCCGACCAATCTTTAGCTACAGTATTGACTCAGAAGGATGATGACAACAATGAGGCCCCAATCTCATTTATGAGCACTAATCTCCAAGGGGACAAACTAAATTACCCTACTATAGACAAATAGGCTTATGCAATATACAAAGCAATAAAACATTTCAGATCTTACATCCTAAAAAATCACACCAAATTTATTGTGCCTCATCCCGCCATCTGATCCCTATTCACTCAACAGGAGATGGGGGAAAGGAGAGGAAATTGGATGACAGTTGTCCAAGAATTTTATCTAGATATAAAACCTAACAAATTGGTTAAGGGACATGGATTCTGTAAATTGGCCGCTGAAGCCCAAGACCAAGTAAATGAAGACTTTGGGTGGGAGAATGAATTGGCGTTGTGGTGTAGTGAAGATTTATATGTTCCACCAGGGGAAGAGTCTTGGTATGGAGAACTAACCTATCTCCTGCATCACCGGACGTACCCAGAAAACCTAAACCCTAAGGAAAGGAGAGATCTCAGACTAAAATCGACACAATATTGCCTCATAAATTTGGTGCTCTTCTACGTAAATTATGATGGGGTACTTTTGAGATGTATCGAACGTGAATATGCATATAAGGTTCTCAAGGAGATCCATGATGGTCCTGCAAGTGGAAACTTTGCAGGGAATACCATTGCTCACAAGATACTAAGAGCCGGTTATTACTGGCCTACTTTGTTTAGAGACACTCATACATACGCTAGAAACTGCAAAACTTGTCAAATAAGCACGGGGAGGGAAACGAGATAAACTATAACACTCCAACCAGTGGCCATATCCAAACCATTCGAGCAATGGGGGTTAGATGTCATAGGATAAATTACATTGATTTCTTCAAAACAACATAGATACATACTGATTGCTACGAACTATTTTATGAAATGGGCAGAGGCCATCCCTCTGACTCATGTAAATGAAAAGGTGGTAATTCAATTCATAGAAAAACAACTGATCACAAGGTTCGGTATGCCTTATGTTCTTGTTTTTGATAATGTCACTTACATTTATNAAGACCATATTAAAAAGTTCATACTAGCTATTAGACTGATGAATGTCCAACATGTGGACGTAGTATGCAGGATTTTTCCTTATAACTTTGGGAATTCTTCCTCCACATGGTATTTTAACTTTCATGTAGGGTCTCTAACGAGTTGGACGAAGTTCCAAAAAGATTTTTTAGACAAATTTGCAGAAGAAACCACTATAGGAGATTTAATGGTTGAACTATTCGCCGCCACCATGAGTTCAAATGAAAAGGTTAGGTACTTCAATCAATGATTTACCACTATCCTGAACAAATTTCAACCCTAATCTAAACCCACTCAGGAGTTGCAAATTGAAATATATGCTAATGCTCTCCTTGCTTCTATTTTCTATGTTTGTAAAAAGAGTTTCCAAGGTTACCCTAGCTGAAAATTTTGAGGAAGCCAAAACAATTGAATTCCAAATGAAGGGATGTAAAGAGGGCCAGATCTCATTGGTTAATAAGGAAGCTCAACCTCCACCTAGGAGAGGAATCTTGTTGACTATACCCCCAACGAAACAAATAGAACAAGGTTCCAAAAAGGGAAGTGGATACATAGAAGACCTACAACAGATGATAAAGATATTGTCAAATGAAATCGTAGACATGAAAAGAAGTGCAGGGGAAGAAAACCAAGGCCAAAGGCCTTATAAACCCTTTTTTTTTAAAACCCACTGTTTAAATCAATTGAACCTCCCCCATCCAACTTAAACATCGACATGGGCAATGTAGCATCCGACTCTTTCTGTACCTATCAGCAAGAGAAACATTCTGAAAGAGACTATCCACAATGGGTGCATTCCATGAACTTGATGGCCAATCGGTTCCTAGATGAAGTTTCCCGTACTGAAAAATCAAGTGGCTCAACGGTGAATATTGTCGATTAGGAGGAAGTTGACTCGCCGAAAGAAACAACCATGCTGCTTTGGGATCATGACTTGCAAATGCCTTCTGTTGATATATTTGAGGTTCAAGAACCACCTACTGAAGTGTTGGCCATGCAAACACAAAGTAGGAGTTAGTCGGTCTCAAATTACCTTACCATTGCCCAAAATTCAGGAGGAAAACAAACAACTGATCACCTGAAAGCACCTTTTGTCTCCCAAAGAAATCCTATAAACATCCATACACGAGAATCACCCAAGATAGACTACAACGTAGTAGAATATTTAAAAATATTGAAGGCAAATGTATCGGTCATGGACATGTGTAGAATTCCCCAGTAAAAGGACTTTCTGTTACAATCTTTGAAGTCAGTAGAAAACCCTATAACAAGAACTGACCAAGGGGAAAATCCAGCTCCCACAGATCTAAAAAATAAACCAAATGTGAACTCTTTCTTTGTAGATAAAAAGGGAAATTATTTTGTCCCATCGTTCCTTTTAACGTTTGAAGTCTTCAACATAAACCTCCATAATTTTTTAGTTGACTCAGGGGCATCGCCTAATGTCATGTTGTTATCTATCTGCAAGAAATTAAATGGATTTCCGCTCAAAAGTGATAAACATGTTATACAAATAGACATAACGTAGGTAAACATTATTGGAGAACTCAAGGATGTCATGATCAGAATGGATACACACCCAAAATTTGTTCAAGTGATTGATATCATTGTAGTGGATATACCAGAAGCTTATGGAATGCTACTGGGTCGATATTGGTCCGAGAAGTTGAATGGATACTTTAGCACAGACTGGTCTCACCTCTAGTTTCCATTAAAGGGACATGAAAACATGATTATGATTGATAGGGAAAGGTTACAAGGTACCTCAAACATATTGTCATCAATTTAAAAGCCTTCAATGAACCCTCGTCAAAAGATTTCCCTGTGCTAGGAAACTACTCCTGCGATTCTAATTTCGGCAATTTCTCCCCTCTCTCATCTAAAATGCCTCTTACTCAAAACTTCGAAATGAATTTTTCTCAAGAAAATATATTGGTGGCGGTGGAAGAAACCCTCTTCTGTCAAGAACCTCTGTTGGAAACCAAAGATGAAGTAGGAACAGAGGAGGAAGATAGTAGGCATGGAGAAGCTGATGATTTTTTCTCACAATTTTGGACCCTGTACTTTGATGGGTCTAAATCGCAAGAAGTGTCGGGAGTAGGATGTATCCTCATTGACCCAAAGGGGAAACAAAATTTCCTATCCTACAGACTAGAATTTGAATGCATTAATAATACTGCAAAGTATGAATCTTTAGTGAAAGGACTAAATAAATCCATAGACTTAAACGTTCAAGAACTAAATGTTTCTGGGGACTCTGAAATTATTGTTAGGCAAGTAAAGAATACTATACATTGCAACTCTCCCCACCTGAGGAATTATCAATAGGAAGTGCACATGCTAATAGAATATTTTTCAGCCTTCAATGTTACTGTGATCCCCAGAACAAATGATACTCTTGTTGATTCCCTAGCCACTGCTGCTACGAGGATGTCCCCTTTAGAAGACTATTAAGCCTCCAAGTTCACTGTGGAACTAATATACAAACCATCAGTGCCCAAAAATATTTCTAATTGGAAGGTCTTTGAAGGAGATGAACAGATTATAAAATTCCTAACCAATCAAGAAAATTTTAAATATATGGCTATTGATGATGAAGTATTCCAAGAGAAGTTAGTAGAAACTAATTTTCATGAACAAATAGGTGAAACAAATAACTCTAATATCGAACCAAAGTTTCACACAATACCAAAAGGGGTAGCCAATTTGGAGAATCTCTTTGAATTAAGGGAAAGATTTGAAGGGTCAACAAACACAAATATAGGGAGCTCGTGTCCCATGTACGAGAATATAAACCTAGAAACCTCGTAAAACCCTAAAAATATAAATCTAGGCAAGACAGTGTCTGAATAAGAAAGGAAAGCCCATATCAAACTTTTCAGAGAATATCAAGATGTTTTTGCGTGGTCCTACCGAGATCTGAAAAATTATGACATTTGCATTATCCAACACACAATATCGTTAAAACCCAGAGTAAAACCCTTCCAACAGAAGCTCCAGAAGTATCACCCATCTCTGTAACCCCTCATGTGGAAAGAGTTAAATAAATTACTAGATGCTAAAATTATCTTTCAGGTTAGACACTCTACCTGGGTAGAAAATTTGGTTTCGGTCAGGAAAACATTTGGGGAAATCCACCTGTGTGTGTATTTCAGAAACCTTAATATAGCATCAGAAAAGGATAAATACCCAGTCCCACCGATGGAACATCTCTTGCAGACCGTTTCTACAGCTGAGATTTTCTCCTTGCTAGACAGTTTTTCAGGGTACAACTAGGTTCTAGTTTCAGAGGAAGACCAACTGAAAACTACCTTCCAAACCAAGTGGGGAACCTTTGCTTATAAATGCATGCCCTTTGGGTTAATTAATGTAGGGGAAACTTTCCATAGGGCCATGGACATAGATTTTTGGGGATTGATCAACAAGTGTGTAGTAGTCTATTTGGATGACGTAACTGTGTATTCAAGGAATAGAGAATATCACATCCAACATCTAACCCATATTTTCGAAAGATGTAGAAAATACAATATATCGCTAAATCTTAAGAAAACCATCTTGAGTGTCAAAGAAGAGAAATTATTAGGTCATATTATATCTCAAGGAGGAATTCGCATAGACCCATAATGAATTAAGGAAATAGCTTAGCTTCCCTTACCCCACAACAAAAAGGCTATACAATCCTTATTTCGGAAAATAAATTTTGTGAGGAACTTCACTCCCGACTTCACTGAAAATATCAAACCCTTACAAAAATTGATCTACAAGGATGTTGAATTTAAGTGGGATGACAAATGAAAAAATTCTTTCAGCAATATTAAGACTCCAATATCTCAAGCTCCAGTGTTGCGAAGTCCCAACTTTAACAAATATTGTTTCCTCTATAATTTTTCCTCCGACCAATCTTTAGCTACAGTATTGACTCAGAAGGATGATGACAACAATGAGGCCCCAATCTCATTTATGAGCACTAATCTCCAAGGGGACAAACTAAATTACCCTACTATAGACAAATAGGCTTATGCAATATACAAAGCAATAAAACATTTCAGATCTTACATCCTAAAAAATCACACCAAATTTATTGTGCCTCATCCCGCCATCTGATCCCTATTCACTCAACAGGAGATGGGGGAAAGGAGAGGAAATTGGATGACAGTTGTCCAAGAATTTTATCTAGATATAAAACCTAACAAATTGGTTAAGGGACATGGATTCTGTAAATTGGCCGCTGAAGCCCAAGACCAAGTAAATGAAGACTTTGGGTGGGAGAATGAATTGGCGTTGTGGTGTAGTGAAGATTTATATGTTCCACCAGGGGAAGAGTCTTGGTATGGAGAACTAACCTATCTCCTGCATCACCGGACGTACCCAGAAAACCTAAACCCTAAGGAAAGGAGAGATCTCAGACTAAAATCGACACAATATTGCCTCATAAATTTGGTGCTCTTCTACGTAAATTATGATGGGGTACTTTTGAGATGTATCGAACGTGAATATGCATATAAGGTTCTCAAGGAGATCCATGATGGTCCTGCAAGTGGAAACTTTGCAGGGAATACCATTGCTCACAAGATACTAAGAGCCGGTTATTACTGGCCTACTTTGTTTAGAGACACTCATACATACGCTAGAAACTGCAAAACTTGTCAAATAAGCACGGGGAGGGAAACGAGATAAACTATAACACTCCAACCAGTGGCCATATCCAAACCATTCGAGCAATGGGGGTTAGATGTCATAGGATAAATTACATTGATTTCTTCAAAACAACATAGATACATACTGATTGCTACGAACTATTTTATGAAATGGGCAGAGGCCATCCCTCTGACTCATGTAAATGAAAAGGTGGTAATTCAATTCATAGAAAAACAACTGATCACAAGGTTCGGTATGCCTTATGTTCTTGTTTTTGATAATGTCACTTACATTTATTCCACCCTGCTAACAAATTTTTCTCTAGATAAAGGAATCATAATCAGATACTTTGCAAACTTCTATCCACAGGGGAATGGAGTGGTGGAATCAACCAATAAGAACCTAGTGAGGATATTGAAGAAAATAGTTGCAGACAATCGAAGGAATTGGCATAGTTCACTTTATAATGCCTTATGGGCCGATAGAGTAACACCCAAGGAATTTATAGGGAACTCCCCATACTTTCTGGTATACAGACAAGAATCCATTATCCCGAATGGGCTATATCTTCCATCTCTTCATCTTACTTAGGGATCTAGAGGAAAAACCTCACCAGTTGTTCAACAAAGAATTGATACCCTCCTCATGTTGGAAGAATAAAGGGAGAAAGAAAAATCAAATTTCGTCGCTCATGAATAGATAGTTAAAAGGTGGTTTGACAAGAATAAGGCCAGAGAGAATAATTTTGAAGTAGGAGACTTAGTCCTGAAATGGGATAGAGAAAATTAACCGAAGGGAAAACATTAAAATCTTCAGAATCTATGGCTCGGAACTTTCTAGGTAGCTAAGAAAATTAGGGAAGGCAAGTATCGATTGCAAAATATGAGGGGGGAAATCATCGCCCTCCTAGTTGTTGGCATAGGGGAAGACCCAGGGTTCAACACTACAACAACACACCAACAAAACCCTAACTACCGGCCCTTTCGGCATCGCCTGCGAAGCAGATGAAGTCTCACCTGAGGTAGAGGCAAGGTTGGTTGCAGGACTCAAATGTCTGTAACCTTAGCCGGGACAGAGATCTGTGATTATAACATTTAACAGAGCACTTAGCAGTAAACATTCATCAATACTCAGTTCTTATTAAAAGCACAAAAAAGCCCTAATTATAGAGCATTGCATTATTCAACTATATCCACATCTAATAGCACTTAGCATAAAAGGAGCACATTAGATCTAGCAGATTCAGGCACTAAGAATACTCATATAGGTCATATCTAACCTTCATTCTCCTTATTAAGCACAAAGCAACATCAGTTCTATCTAGCATTCATCTATATCATAGCAAGTCACACCTAAGCACATCAATACATTGCACAAAGAAGAGAAACACAACATATACGTGGTTCACCCCCCCCTGGGGCTACGTCCACCAACTCTTATTCTCTTCTATTAGATTTTTTTAATCAGTTACATGCACAGAGCCTCAAAACCCTACTCCACATAGGACAGGAGATCTGTGCACTTCGCTAGATCCTCCTTCCTCGAGTTAGGTTTATCACAAAGCCTCCTCTCGGCTTATAGTCCCTTACACTTAGCCTTACCAGTCTTATATAGTATGCACAAAGAACTTACAATCCTTATATCACATAGATCGATCACTACTACCTTATACATATCCTAGCTTCTATATATGTATTACAAAAGTGGGCCTAGGCATGGGTAAACCCATAGGTCGACATTCCCATACCCATTACATAATCCCAAAACCCAAAAATCCCTAAGAAGGGGCCGAGATCCCATAATCTCCTCTTCATCTTGTGATTCACATTTGGCAGGCTGACAAAGTCCCAAAATAGGTCAAACTTGACCAAGGATCTCCCAAAACTTGGTCAAAGGCCAACAGGCCCCCAACACTCACCTGTGACTCATCCCGAGTCACTCTGGTCTAGGTAGTTCTGATTTGAAAGCCTCGATCTTGGCTCGAGATGCTTTGACTTGTTGTTGTGCCACAGACTCCTGTTCAGTGAACTCTTATATGAATTCTTCGTTGACAGGTCCTTCGAGGTGTTGTTCAACTATAGTGACAACTTGCTCCAGTTTCGCTCCTCGGCCTTCAATTTCTATGAACAGTTGGTAAGACTCATCCTGTACAAGTTGGATCCTTTGAGTCACTTCCATGAATTTTCTCTGAATGGTGTGAACCTTCTACTGGGAAGTGTGTTGCTCTTGGGCTTGCTTCATTCTTTCAACAGACGACATGGGCTTCAAATGTGCCTGTATTGTTTCTACTTGTTGCTTCACCTCCTAGAGATGCAACTCCAGTGCCTTTAGTTCTGCATTCTCAGTGAGTTGCTCATAATTCTGGGTACTACGATCATTGAGTTGCTTGCATTCCATGGAAAAATTATTTATTCTCTTGACTGTGCTCCAGGAAATTGCTTCTCTTTGATCTCTTACATATGCTAGTTGGCGGAGTTGGACTGGCTCATGATCCAACTCTTGTTCTCCTGATGGCAGGGGTGCAGTGGAGACTGCGCGATTGGACTAAAGATCATGTTATACCCTCAATTATATCATACATTTCCTCCTTCTTATCTTCTTGTTTCTCCATGATTTCCAGTACTGAAGTGTCATTTAGAGCTACTATGATGAAATAAAAGTCATTGGGAGTAAGTGCATTCTGCATCTTGGTCATGGTGGCTCTTGATTTCTTCTGGGAAGAAGGTTTCAGGGGAGAAACCTTCCTCTTCTTCAAGGGGTCAACCTCGTCTCTGGGCAGTGTTACTTCGCCTTTCTTTTGTTCAGCTTCTCTGTCCTTCATCTCTTCTACATCGTCATCACATTCTCGCTCAGGTGATATGGAAGTAGTCTTCCCTGAGGCGCTACTTAAATCTTGGATGTCCTCAGTCTTCTTTCTTCTGTTGGTTCCAGGTGTGTCCTGTTCTTTGTGAGTGGTCTCCAAGGTGTCTAGTTCATGATAAAAAATATCTACAGGGTCAGTAGGGATAAGGAGATCTATGGACCAATCCTTAGTGATATCCTCCAGGTCCTCTTCTATAAGTTTGTAGTATGACTGGAGCTTCTCTTTATGTTCATCGACTCACACTATTATGTAAATGAAATGTCGATATGCACTGAACTTTATTAGGAGTCATAACCTCTGTAAGGTGTTTGGAGTCATGTGAGGCTCTGCTTCAATGGCTCTCTTCAGCTGAAGGTAATATGTATGAAAAACAATGTTTTATTGCTACTGTTTGTTCATATCACTCGAATACGAAAGTGTAGCGAACTTCGTGACAAGCGTCTCAAATGGCTCGATGTCCGGGAAGCTCGCACCTTCTGGCATCTCCCAGGCAACAAAGGCAATGAGGATCAGGAGCCAAAAAAAGTGAAACTCGTAGCCCTGATCCTACGCTTCGCAACAGTCTAGTTCGAGTTTTTTGACTAGGTACTTCACCCAATTCATCTGTAAGCCTTCTACACACTTCCCCGCGAGGTCGATGACAAAGCCCGTGACCTGTGTGGCTCGGTTCTTGCATACTAGGTTTCCAACTATAAACTGACATGCTGGGTGCACTGCGCCATTATAGATGGAGGCTACCTTGTAGCCTCATGTCCCCTTCTCGACATCGTTGTATGTGTCCTTACTCTTCTGTGCTAGCGCATGATCTATGGCTTCTCTTGGGTAGAACTCCCATGGGTTAGTTCCTTGCATACTCAACCTTGTGATCCTATGGATCAGCTTCAGATCGAATGCAATACAACAGTCTATCCATAAATAACATCCATGGTAACACGACAATAGTAGCGTGACACAGGCATTGAATTCTTGATGCCTTCCAAAGTGGGATATTTTTATGACATTTAACAAGGTGGACTGCACAAGGTTCATCATCCACAACTGGGGGACTGTATTTGAGTTCTTTCTCTTTGTCCTGGTTAGGTATTTGTATGGGGCGAGCATTTTTGGTTATTGTGATCTCCAAGGTTGAAGTCACTGAACTTCAACGCTGTGATCTTGTCCTGTTGTACTCTTACTGTGCGTATCCCCTTCATGAGGTACGTCGTAACGATGGTGTACTCAAAGTCTCTTGGCACACTATCACGACTTACCGCACCATCTAGAGGTGGGATATAGTCAGGTAATATAGATGGAATCAACTTCATGTTGGATAGGTCATCTTTGTGCTTGGTTCTCTTCTCTATTGTCGGTCTGGATGGCCCCGATCCATGAGCAGTCGATGAAGAGGCTTGCAGCCCTATCTTCGATGACACTTCTATACCTTTAGACATTGACATTACTATTTCATTCATGAGGTCAATGAGAACTTCCTCGACAATTTTCTCTGCAGCGTTGAACTCGTCCGACATACACGCTTGGGGTTGAAAGTCTCGGGTTCGAAGAGTAATATCACATTGCAATGGGATAGATGGTAAAATCACGATGATAAATGTGTGAAAATCAACTAATTTGTGGGCTCAAATTCACGGTTAGAAAAAAGTGTTCTCAGTGTGTGGCGTGACAGGATAAATAGATACTTGGTAATGGATCTCTTGCAATGGGTAAGAAGCCTTCATTAACTCAGTTATGTCTGTTACGGTGCGGTCCCAACAGTCTGGTGGCGAGCTGTCTGACCATTAATACCTTTCTTCCCATTCGGGGCGTTATTCTAATGGAGATATTGTTCCCAACGGTTATATTGATTCTCCATGGCGAAGTTCCATATGACGTTGTTCTGATATCCCGACGAAGTTCCATTTTTTCAAATTTTCTTTCTGCGAAGTTTCCTCTAGAATCTTCTGTAACTTTTCAATCTTGGCTCTCTTCTTACTTAGCTTTCTATCCTTTTTCCCAGTGAGTTTTATCTCGGTATTCCTTTTTCCATTCTAATTCTTATCTTCTTTTGGCATAGTAACTTTGCACTGTTGAGATTCTTTCTTAGAAATAAGGGGTAATAGTTCATGTGTATTTGGAATAGGTACTTCAATCTTCTGGGAGTCCTTTGGTATTCTTGCAACTTTGAAATCAAATTCTCTGGTTTCAAATGGCTTCGATATTTTCTCATTTTCTTTAATCAAGTGTGTGATCCTCCTAGTCATTAAATCTTTTAACTCTTGCTTCTTCTATTCTAATACTTCTTTTTCTTTCCTTCTAGCCTGATCTCTTTCAATCCAAGGTTTTCCGAGCAACATATAAAATGGAGCGATGTCCTCAATAAATTTAACAACTTCAAATTCTTCCTCTATCGAAGTTACATTGGCACTCATAGATATTTGGGTAAGATTTCCATATAGGTTTATCAACGTTCCTCTGAATAGTCCTATTCCTCCCAATGAAGGAATCATACCAGGTTCCCCTAAAGTTTCCCAAGTTCTTTCTGTCATAATATTCACCTGTGTTTCTTCATCCAGAGCACAGTCAATGTTGAAGTCTCCTATTCTTGCTTCTATGCATTCTTTTTCTTTAAAGATATCTGATAAGCTGACATGTCGGTGGTCGTTCAGGGTTTCTTGCATCTGTAACAATACTTTTTATGATTCTTTCTAGGGTTCTGTCATAATATCAGTTTCTGGATTTGCCTTAGGGTTTTCTTGGTTCATATTCATTCTTTCAACCTTAGCAATCATTCTAGGGAAATCCAATACTTCATGGTCCATAGATTTGCAACAGAGGCAAGTAAGTCTTCTTCCAGGGCATTCCTTAGGAAGATGTCCTGGTTTTTTGCAAATGCAACAAAAGGTTAATCCTCTCTTTATTTTAAATTCTCCCCAACCTCTCTTGTATAGCACGCTAGGATCATAGTAGCTAACCTACAAAAAAAAAATTCTAGGGTCCTGCATCCATTCGTTAGTCCAAACATTCTTTCTATGCATAGGTATAACATATATTTCACTATTATTATCATATATACTCATATCAAATATTCTTTCATCTGTCAGTGCCCTAGTTTCCAGGCTAGGACAAATCTTATCAAACATGCCCAGATCCATACTTTTAGAAACAAAAATTTCCACTAATCTTACTTCTACAGAGCACAAAGATTCCAGATCTAAAACTTTTCACTATTCTTACCTTTATTAGAGAACAAAGCATTCAGATCTTACCTCTTTTCTTCAGATCAGACTTCTTTTCTTTAGCATAGAGCTTCAAAAACCAAGTAGAGTATTGTTCACTAGAGCGACATATCTACGCACAAATCTTTCACAATTTCAGGTTGGATCTTTGCATAAATATTCTTCTTTCTCAGTTCCTAGCAATCACAGTTTCAGGTCCCGGCAACAGAACCATTTGTTGGCATAGGCGTAGAACCAGGGTTCAATGCTACAATAGAGCACCCAAAAAACCCTATCTATTGGCCCTTTTGGCATCACCTACAAGACTCACCCGAGGTAGAGGCAGGGGTGATTGCAGGACTCAGATGTCTACAACCTTAGCTGGGACATAGATCTATGATCCTAACATTTAACAGAGCACTTAGCAGTAAAAATTCATCAATATTCAGTTCTTAGTAACAGTGCAAACAAACCCTAATTACTAAGCATCGCAGTATTCAACTAGATCCACATCTAATAACACTTAGCATAAAATGAACACATTAGATATAGCAGAATCAGGCAGTAAGCATACTCCTATAGGTCAGATCTAACCTTCATTCTCCTTATTAAGCACAAGGCAACATCAGTTCTATCTAAAATTCATCTATATCATAGCAAGTCACACATAAACACATCAATACATTGCACAAAGCAGAGAAACACATCATATACGTGGTTCACTCTCCCCCTGGGGCTACGTCCACCAAATCGTCTTCTCTTCTATTATATTCTATTAATAAATTACATGCATAGAGCCTCAAAACCCTACTCCACATAGGACAGGAGATCTGCACACTTTGCTAGATCCTCCTTCCCTGAGTTAGGTNCATCCCTCTGACTCATGTAAATGAAAAGGTGGTAATTCAATTCATAGAAAAACAACTGATCACAAGGTTCGGTATGCCTTATGTTCTTGTTTTTGATAATGTCACTTACATTTATTCCACCCTGCTAACAAATTTTTCTCTAGATAAAGGAATCATAATCAGATACTTTGCAAACTTCTATCCACAGGGGAATGGAGTGGTGGAATCAACCAATAAGAACCTAGTGAGGATATTGAAGAAAATAGTTGCAGACAATCGAAGGAATTGGCATAGTTCACTTTATAATGCCTTATGGGCCGATAGAGTAACACCCAAGGAATTTATAGGGAACTCCCCATACTTTCTGGTATACAGACAAGAATCCATTATCCCGAATGGGCTATATCTTCCATCTCTTCATCTTACTTAGGGATCTAGAGGAAAAACCTCACCAGTTGTTCAACAAAGAATTGATACCCTCCTCATGTTGGAAGAATAAAGGGAGAAAGAAAAATCAAATTTCGTCGCTCATGAATAGATAGTTAAAAGGTGGTTTGACAAGAATAAGGCCAGAGAGAATAATTTTGAAGTAGGAGACTTAGTCCTGAAATGGGATAGAGAAAATTAACCGAAGGGAAAACATTAAAATCTTCAGAATCTATGGCTCGGAACTTTCTAGGTAGCTAAGAAAATTAGGGAAGGCAAGTATCGATTGCAAAATATGAGGGGGGAAATCATCGCCCTCCTAGTTGTTGGCATAGGGGAAGACCCAGGGTTCAACACTACAACAACACACCAACAAAACCCTAACTACCGGCCCTTTCGGCATCGCCTGCGAAGCAGATGAAGTCTCACCTGAGGTAGAGGCAAGGTTGGTTGCAGGACTCAAATGTCTGTAACCTTAGCCGGGACAGAGATCTGTGATTATAACATTTAACAGAGCACTTAGCAGTAAACATTCATCAATACTCAGTTCTTATTAAAAGCACAAAAAAGCCCTAATTATAGAGCATTGCATTATTCAACTATATCCACATCTAATAGCACTTAGCATAAAAGGAGCACATTAGATCTAGCAGATTCAGGCACTAAGAATACTCATATAGGTCATATCTAACCTTCATTCTCCTTATTAAGCACAAAGCAACATCAGTTCTATCTAGCATTCATCTATATCATAGCAAGTCACACCTAAGCACATCAATACATTGCACAAAGAAGAGAAACACAACATATACGTGGTTCACCCCCCCCTGGGGCTACGTCCACCAACTCTTATTCTCTTCTATTAGATTTTTTTAATCAGTTACATGCACAGAGCCTCAAAACCCTACTCCACATAGGACAGGAGATCTGTGCACTTCGCTAGATCCTCCTTCCTCGAGTTAGGTTTATCACAAAGCCTCCTCTCGGCTTATAGTCCCTTACACTTAGCCTTACCAGTCTTATATAGTATGCACAAAGAACTTACAATCCTTATATCACATAGATCGATCACTACTACCTTATACATATCCTAGCTTCTATATATGTATTACAAAAGTGGGCCTAGGCATGGGTAAACCCATAGGTCGACATTCCCATACCCATTACATAATCCCAAAACCCAAAAATCCCTAAGAAGGGGCCGAGATCCCATAATCTCCTCTTCATCTTGTGATTCACATTTGGCAGGCTGACAAAGTCCCAAAATAGGTCAAACTTGACCAAGGATCTCCCAAAACTTGGTCAAAGGCCAACAGGCCCCCAACACTCACCTGTGACTCATCCCGAGTCACTCTGGTCTAGGTAGTTCTGATTTGAAAGCCTCGATCTTGGCTCGAGATGCTTTGACTTGTTGTTGTGCCACAGACTCCTGTTCAGTGAACTCTTATATGAATTCTTCGTTGACAGGTCCTTCGAGGTGTTGTTCAACTATAGTGACAACTTGCTCCAGTTTCGCTCCTCGGCCTTCAATTTCTATGAACAGTTGGTAAGACTCATCCTGTACAAGTTGGATCCTTTGAGTCACTTCCATGAATTTTCTCTGAATGGTGTGAACCTTCTACTGGGAAGTGTGTTGCTCTTGGGCTTGCTTCATTCTTTCAACAGACGACATGGGCTTCAAATGTGCCTGTATTGTTTCTACTTGTTGCTTCACCTCCTAGAGATGCAACTCCAGTGCCTTTAGTTCTGCATTCTCAGTGAGTTGCTCATAATTCTGGGTACTACGATCATTGAGTTGCTTGCATTCCATGGAAAAATTATTTATTCTCTTGACTGTGCTCCAGGAAATTGCTTCTCTTTGATCTCTTACATATGCTAGTTGGCGGAGTTGGACTGGCTCATGATCCAACTCTTGTTCTCCTGATGGCAGGGGTGCAGTGGAGACTGCGCGATTGGACTAAAGATCATGTTATACCCTCAATTATATCATACATTTCCTCCTTCTTATCTTCTTGTTTCTCCATGATTTCCAGTACTGAAGTGTCATTTAGAGCTACTATGATGAAATAAAAGTCATTGGGAGTAAGTGCATTCTGCATCTTGGTCATGGTGGCTCTTGATTTCTTCTGGGAAGAAGGTTTCAGGGGAGAAACCTTCCTCTTCTTCAAGGGGTCAACCTCGTCTCTGGGCAGTGTTACTTCGCCTTTCTTTTGTTCAGCTTCTCTGTCCTTCATCTCTTCTACATCGTCATCACATTCTCGCTCAGGTGATATGGAAGTAGTCTTCCCTGAGGCGCTACTTAAATCTTGGATGTCCTCAGTCTTCTTTCTTCTGTTGGTTCCAGGTGTGTCCTGTTCTTTGTGAGTGGTCTCCAAGGTGTCTAGTTCATGATAAAAAATATCTACAGGGTCAGTAGGGATAAGGAGATCTATGGACCAATCCTTAGTGATATCCTCCAGGTCCTCTTCTATAAGTTTGTAGTATGACTGGAGCTTCTCTTTATGTTCATCGACTCACACTATTATGTAAATGAAATGTCGATATGCACTGAACTTTATTAGGAGTCATAACCTCTGTAAGGTGTTTGGAGTCATGTGAGGCTCTGCTTCAATGGCTCTCTTCAGCTGAAGGTAATATGTATGAAAAACAATGTTTTATTGCTACTGTTTGTTCATATCACTCGAATACGAAAGTGTAGCGAACTTCGTGACAAGCGTCTCAAATGGCTCGATGTCCGGGAAGCTCGCACCTTCTGGCATCTCCCAGGCAACAAAGGCAATGAGGATCAGGAGCCAAAAAAAGTGAAACTCGTAGCCCTGATCCTACGCTTCGCAACAGTCTAGTTCGAGTTTTTTGACTAGGTACTTCACCCAATTCATCTGTAAGCCTTCTACACACTTCCCCGCGAGGTCGATGACAAAGCCCGTGACCTGTGTGGCTCGGTTCTTGCATACTAGGTTTCCAACTATAAACTGACATGCTGGGTGCACTGCGCCATTATAGATGGAGGCTACCTTGTAGCCTCATGTCCCCTTCTCGACATCGTTGTATGTGTCCTTACTCTTCTGTGCTAGCGCATGATCTATGGCTTCTCTTGGGTAGAACTCCCATGGGTTAGTTCCTTGCATACTCAACCTTGTGATCCTATGGATCAGCTTCAGATCGAATGCAATACAACAGTCTATCCATAAATAACATCCATGGTAACACGACAATAGTAGCGTGACACAGGCATTGAATTCTTGATGCCTTCCAAAGTGGGATATTTTTATGACATTTAACAAGGTGGACTGCACAAGGTTCATCATCCACAACTGGGGGACTGTATTTGAGTTCTTTCTCTTTGTCCTGGTTAGGTATTTGTATGGGGCGAGCATTTTTGGTTATTGTGATCTCCAAGGTTGAAGTCACTGAACTTCAACGCTGTGATCTTGTCCTGTTGTACTCTTACTGTGCGTATCCCCTTCATGAGGTACGTCGTAACGATGGTGTACTCAAAGTCTCTTGGCACACTATCACGACTTACCGCACCATCTAGAGGTGGGATATAGTCAGGTAATATAGATGGAATCAACTTCATGTTGGATAGGTCATCTTTGTGCTTGGTTCTCTTCTCTATTGTCGGTCTGGATGGCCCCGATCCATGAGCAGTCGATGAAGAGGCTTGCAGCCCTATCTTCGATGACACTTCTATACCTTTAGACATTGACATTACTATTTCATTCATGAGGTCAATGAGAACTTCCTCGACAATTTTCTCTGCAGCGTTGAACTCGTCCGACATACACGCTTGGGGTTGAAAGTCTCGGGTTCGAAGAGTAATATCACATTGCAATGGGATAGATGGTAAAATCACGATGATAAATGTGTGAAAATCAACTAATTTGTGGGCTCAAATTCACGGTTAGAAAAAAGTGTTCTCAGTGTGTGGCGTGACAGGATAAATAGATACTTGGTAATGGATCTCTTGCAATGGGTAAGAAGCCTTCATTAACTCAGTTATGTCTGTTACGGTGCGGTCCCAACAGTCTGGTGGCGAGCTGTCTGACCATTAATACCTTTCTTCCCATTCGGGGCGTTATTCTAATGGAGATATTGTTCCCAACGGTTATATTGATTCTCCATGGCGAAGTTCCATATGACGTTGTTCTGATATCCCGACGAAGTTCCATTTTTTCAAATTTTCTTTCTGCGAAGTTTCCTCTAGAATCTTCTGTAACTTTTCAATCTTGGCTCTCTTCTTACTTAGCTTTCTATCCTTTTTCCCAGTGAGTTTTATCTCGGTATTCCTTTTTCCATTCTAATTCTTATCTTCTTTTGGCATAGTAACTTTGCACTGTTGAGATTCTTTCTTAGAAATAAGGGGTAATAGTTCATGTGTATTTGGAATAGGTACTTCAATCTTCTGGGAGTCCTTTGGTATTCTTGCAACTTTGAAATCAAATTCTCTGGTTTCAAATGGCTTCGATATTTTCTCATTTTCTTTAATCAAGTGTGTGATCCTCCTAGTCATTAAATCTTTTAACTCTTGCTTCTTCTATTCTAATACTTCTTTTTCTTTCCTTCTAGCCTGATCTCTTTCAATCCAAGGTTTTCCGAGCAACATATAAAATGGAGCGATGTCCTCAATAAATTTAACAACTTCAAATTCTTCCTCTATCGAAGTTACATTGGCACTCATAGATATTTGGGTAAGATTTCCATATAGGTTTATCAACGTTCCTCTGAATAGTCCTATTCCTCCCAATGAAGGAATCATACCAGGTTCCCCTAAAGTTTCCCAAGTTCTTTCTGTCATAATATTCACCTGTGTTTCTTCATCCAGAGCACAGTCAATGTTGAAGTCTCCTATTCTTGCTTCTATGCATTCTTTTTCTTTAAAGATATCTGATAAGCTGACATGTCGGTGGTCGTTCAGGGTTTCTTGCATCTGTAACAATACTTTTTATGATTCTTTCTAGGGTTCTGTCATAATATCAGTTTCTGGATTTGCCTTAGGGTTTTCTTGGTTCATATTCATTCTTTCAACCTTAGCAATCATTCTAGGGAAATCCAATACTTCATGGTCCATAGATTTGCAACAGAGGCAAGTAAGTCTTCTTCCAGGGCATTCCTTAGGAAGATGTCCTGGTTTTTTGCAAATGCAACAAAAGGTTAATCCTCTCTTTATTTTAAATTCTCCCCAACCTCTCTTGTATAGCACGCTAGGATCATAGTAGCTAACCTACAAAAAAAAAATTCTAGGGTCCTGCATCCATTCGTTAGTCCAAACATTCTTTCTATGCATAGGTATAACATATATTTCACTATTATTATCATATATACTCATATCAAATATTCTTTCATCTGTCAGTGCCCTAGTTTCCAGGCTAGGACAAATCTTATCAAACATGCCCAGATCCATACTTTTAGAAACAAAAATTTCCACTAATCTTACTTCTACAGAGCACAAAGATTCCAGATCTAAAACTTTTCACTATTCTTACCTTTATTAGAGCACAAAGCATTCAGATCTTACCTCTTTTCTTCAGATCAGACTTCTTTTCTTTAGCACAGAGCTTCAAAAACCAAGTAGAGTATTGTTCACTAGAGCGACATATCTACGCATAGATCTTTCACAATTTCAGGTTGTATCTTTGCATAAAGATTCTTCTTTCTCAGTTCCTAGCAATCACAGTTTCAGGTCCCGGCAATGGAACCATTTGTTGGCATAGGGGTAGACCCAGGGTTCAATGCTACAATAGAGCACCCAAAAAACCCTATCTATTGGCCCTTTTGGCATCACCTACAAGACTCACCCGAGGTAGAGGCAGGGGTGGTTGCAGGACTCAGATGTCTACAACCTTAGCTGGGACATAGATCTGTGATCCTAACATTTAACAGAGCACTTAGCAGTAAAAATTCATCAATATTTAGTTCTTAGTAACAGTGCAAACAAACCCTAATTACTAAGCATCGCAGTATTCAACTAGATCCACATCTAATAGCACTTAGCATAAAAGGAACACATTAGATATAGCAGAATCAGGCAGTAAGCATACTCCTATAGGTCAGATCTAACCTTCATTCTCCTTATTAAGCACAAAGCAACATCAGTTCTATCTAAAATTCATCTATATCATAGAAAGTCACACTTAAACACATCAATACATTGCACAAAGCAAAGAAACACATCATATACGTGGTTCACTCTCCCCCTGGGGATACGCCCACCAAATCCTCTTCTCTTCTATTATATTCTATTAATAAATTACATGCATAGAGCCTCAAAACCCTACTCCACATAGGACAGGAGATCTGCACACTTTGCTAGATCCTCCTTCCCTGAGTTAGGTTTATCACAAATCCTCCTCTCGATCTCTTATAGTCCCTTGCACTTAGCCTTACCAGTCTTACACAGTATGCACAGAGCACTTACAATCCTTCGATCACATATATTGATCACTAATACCTTCTACATTGCCTAGATTATATATATATATAATACAAAAATAGGCCTAGGCATGGGTAAACCCATGGGTTGGCCTTCCCATACCCATTACATAATCCCAAAACGCAAAAATCCCTAAGAAGGGGATGAAATCCCGTGATATCCTCTTCATATTGCGGTCCACCTTTGACAGGCTGTCGAAGTCCTAAAATAGGTCAAACTTGAACAAGGATCTCCCAAAACTTGGTCAAGGGCCAACACTTGTGATTGGCCAAGCCCTAAAACAATATTTCTGTTAAAAATAAACAAAAATTGTGTGTGTTTTCATGTTATTTTATTTTGTAGGTGTAGGAAGGCTGATTGCGGAGTCCTTTATTTATGTTTTTATTTTGTGTGGTATTTTTGTGCAATAAAGTTGTGTTCCACAAGGCATTGGTTGACCTTAATCAATACAGTGTAGTGATCTTTGTCCCTGACTTGTGCTTACATGCAACACAAGAAACGTTGGAAAAAATGCATTTTTCTTAAAAGAGTTTTGTATCTGATATTTGCGTATAAACCACCTTGAAAAATGATGAAGTGTCTGCCTGGTGGTATGTTAAAACCTAAAGGGAAATATGGCAAGTTGGAGAGGACCACATGTAGCTCAAGACAAAGCTAGGAAACTTTTCACCTTAACCACCTCATCTTGTTGATAACATACATCCTCCTCTTCCACTCGCTCATGGCATCTCTGCCAAAATAAATCAATTATATCAAATGAGCATGAAGTAGGAGAGGTTATGCAGATAACTTCGTTGGGGCTATGGATTCTCGCTAGCAGCGGAGCAAGGTCTGTGACATCGGGGTGACTCTATCGGGGCTATGGATGCTCGCCAGAAGTGGAGAAACACAACAACAAGTGAATGATGATAACTAAAAGGCCTGGTGCCAGTGAATAATTTAATATACTCTTGTCAAAAGGGGGTGTGGGTCATGGTCAAAGGGAACGAAGGTGGAATAAAGGTTGAAACCCCACAAGCGGGCCCAAATTCACGAACCAGGGGAATTTTAAACACAAGGATAGAAAGACTCTAATAAAAACAAAACCAGCTAGTTTCTTAACCAACTTTTGCATCAACTAAGACCAGGGAAGGAAAAAAGATTCTTATTTCGCCCAGTAAATTACTATTTGTTGAGTGCTCAACACACCCTAAAAGCCTTATGAAATTTTATCATTTTTTGGGTACCACTTGTTTTCTTTTACTGTCTAAATTGAGTTCACATGGGAGAGATGGTTTATTTTGTTTTGTTTTCATGACTCTTATCAATCAAGTCAGGTTGTTTGAACTTGTTACATGAAAACTTGTGTCTAAAAGAACTTGACATCCTAACTAAGAATTTACAACTAACATTGCACCTAACGCGCCTATGTTCGATGTCGGAAAAATTCAAGCAGGTAAGTGGCCACACACGTATAATAGTCATCGATCGTTGATGCATCATCAGTTTCAGTAGAAGACGGAGTTGGTTTTCATAAGTTATTTTCCACGAAAAATTAAGGAGATAGTCGATCCCCATCGACGTTGGAAAAATACGGGAAGGATAGACATTGACAAAAGCTGTAAACAAATCACTGATAGCCAATGGCCGATACAATTTAATGGGGTTAGGGAAATCTAGAAGGGTTAAAAAATTGTTTTTGTCTGCGATAAACATTTCGTCGATCATCGATCCTTGATACACTTTCGGCATCGAGACTTTTTTGAGAGAGTCGATCCGAGAGAACTTGGGTTGCTTTATCGTCAATCGTCAATCCTTGATACTTTTCGGCATCAGCAAGATAGGATTAGGTCTTAGAACGTGTAGATTAACGAAAGTCTCGATTCTGATTAACATGAGTAAATGAAGACACCAATCTCGAGTGCCATGTATCTTTTTAATGTAAGGGTGTCGTACGGCCTAGTTTCATCTCGAGTCATCTTAAGGTTTCTTGTGTCCTAGTCACACCTCCAGGTCATCCTTGCCACGTCAGATCTATACGAAAATATCGACCAACGTTGGATATTTTGCAAGAAGATATGAACAAAAAGTGCTCGAAGCAGAATCTCAATCCTCGACTCACAAACTAGACTAGAAAAATGATGGGATGTTTTTAACATAAGATATGATCAAATTCTGACATTTAATAGACCATTTAATTCTTCATCCTGCATTTGTTTCTACCTTGTGCGCCGATTGAACAAAAACAATTTGAAATCGTCGATAGGCCACGTTACAACCTGTACCCAGATCGTCAACCCATGATCGAATTTAATTTTAAACATCTTTGAAGATATGGCGATAGATTTAATAGAACTACACTCATAAACTGAATTGAATGGTTGATACGACAAGGTAAGTTCATCCTGTTTAAAATCTCTAGAAAGGATTTGAGCAATTTCATTATGCGCACAAGTTTGAATTCCAGAGCATCTGAAGAAGAAAAGAAAGTTTCTCGACATTTTGTTGATCCTCATATTATCAAAACTAGGTTAAACAAGCTACAAGGGTATGTGTTCAAGTTGGTCAATTCGACAATCGTTATTTATATATGAATATGATTTCTTAAACGGTCTCTAACTATGTTCTAGTTGTAGGTAAAATGTCGTCGAGAAAGCCAACGACTAGATGCTCGCCAAGAGCACCCAAGCTAAAGGAAGCTGAAACAGGTGAAGGTTCTTCTCCTGGTACTGCAAGGCAGTTGGAGTACACTCCCAGGGAAGATCCGGTCATAAAAACCTCAACAAAGAATGCCTTTGTGCAACCTCTAGACTTCTATGATATAGAAGAAAGCACGAGATCTAAAGTATTTCTCCCAAGGGGGACCTTTTCAAAAAATAATCCAAGAGGAGTACCCGAATTATATACCACACAGCGACCCAAATGTACGAGCACTCGATGACCATGTGTTCCAAAACATTCCANTTGCGGTCCACCTTTGACAGGCTGTCGAAGTCCTAAAATAGGTCAAACTTGAACAAGGATCTCCCAAAACTTGGTCAAGGGCCAACACTTGTGATTGGCCAAGCCCTAAAACAATATTTCTGTTAAAAATAAACAAAAATTGTGTGTGTTTTCATGTTATTTTATTTTGTAGGTGTAGGAAGGCTGATTGCGGAGTCCTTTATTTATGTTTTTATTTTGTGTGGTATTTTTGTGCAATAAAGTTGTGTTCCACAAGGCATTGGTTGACCTTAATCAATACAGTGTAGTGATCTTTGTCCCTGACTTGTGCTTACATGCAACACAAGAAACGTTGGAAAAAATGCATTTTTCTTAAAAGAGTTTTGTATCTGATATTTGCGTATAAACCACCTTGAAAAATGATGAAGTGTCTGCCTGGTGGTATGTTAAAACCTAAAGGGAAATATGGCAAGTTGGAGAGGACCACATGTAGCTCAAGACAAAGCTAGGAAACTTTTCACCTTAACCACCTCATCTTGTTGATAACATACATCCTCCTCTTCCACTCGCTCATGGCATCTCTGCCAAAATAAATCAATTATATCAAATGAGCATGAAGTAGGAGAGGTTATGCAGATAACTTCGTTGGGGCTATGGATTCTCGCTAGCAGCGGAGCAAGGTCTGTGACATCGGGGTGACTCTATCGGGGCTATGGATGCTCGCCAGAAGTGGAGAAACACAACAACAAGTGAATGATGATAACTAAAAGGCCTGGTGCCAGTGAATAATTTAATATACTCTTGTCAAAAGGGGGTGTGGGTCATGGTCAAAGGGAACGAAGGTGGAATAAAGGTTGAAACCCCACAAGCGGGCCCAAATTCACGAACCAGGGGAATTTTAAACACAAGGATAGAAAGACTCTAATAAAAACAAAACCAGCTAGTTTCTTAACCAACTTTTGCATCAACTAAGACCAGGGAAGGAAAAAAGATTCTTATTTCGCCCAGTAAATTACTATTTGTTGAGTGCTCAACACACCCTAAAAGCCTTATGAAATTTTATCATTTTTTGGGTACCACTTGTTTTCTTTTACTGTCTAAATTGAGTTCACATGGGAGAGATGGTTTATTTTGTTTTGTTTTCATGACTCTTATCAATCAAGTCAGGTTGTTTGAACTTGTTACATGAAAACTTGTGTCTAAAAGAACTTGACATCCTAACTAAGAATYTACAACTAACATTGCACCTAACGYGCMTRTGTTCGATGTCGGAAAAATTCAAGCAGGTAAGTGGCCACACACGTATAATAGTCATCGATCGTTGATGCATCATCAGTTTCAGTAGAAGACGGAGTTGGTTTTCATAAGTTATTTGCCACGAAAAATTAAGGAGATAGTCGATCCCCATCGATGTTGGAAAAATACGGGAAGGATAGACATTGACAAAAGTTGTAAACAAATCACTGATAGCCAATGGCCGATACAATTTATTGGAGTTAGGGAAATCTAGAAGGGTTAAAAAATTGTTTTTGTCTGCGATAAAAATTTCGTCGATCATCTATCCTTGATACACTTTCGGCATCGGGACTTTTTCGAGAGAGTCGATCTGAGAGAACTTGGGTTGGTTTATCGTCAATCGTCAATCCTTGATACTTTTCAGCATCAGCAAGATAGGATCAGGTTTTAGAATGTGTAGATTAACGAAAGTCTTGATTCTGATTAACATGAGTAAATGAAGACACCGGTCTCGAGTTCCATGTGTCTTTTTCATGTAAGGGTGTCGTACGGCCTAGTTTCATCTCAAGTCATCTTAAGGTTTCTTGTGTCCTAGTCACACCTCCAGGTCATCCTTGCCACGTCAGATCTATACGAAAATATCGACCAACGTTGGATATTTTGCAAGAAGATATGAACAAAAAGTGCTCGAAGCAGAATCTCAATCCTCGACTCACAAACTAGACTAGAAAAATGATGGGATGTTTTTAACATAAGATATGATCAAATTCTGACATTTAATAGACCATTTAATTCTTCATCCTGCATTTGTTTCTACCTTGTGCGCCGATTGAACAAAAACAATTTGAAATCGTCGATAGGCCACGTTACAACCTGTACCCAGATCGTCAACCCATGATCGAATTTAATTTTAAACATCTTTGAAGATATGGCGATAGATTTAATAGAACTACACTCATAAACTGAATTGAATGGTTGATACGACAAGGTAAGTTCATCCTGTTTAAAATCTCTAGAAAGGATTTGAGCAATTTCATTATGCGCACAAGTTTGAATTCCAGAGCATCTGAAGAAGAAAAGAAAGTTTCTCGACATTTTGTTGATCCTCATATTATCAAAACTAGGTTAAACAAGCTACAAGGGTATGTGTTCAAGTTGGTCAATTCGACAATCGTTATTTATATATGAATATGATTTCTTAAACGGTCTCTAACTATGTTCTAGTTGTAGGTAAAATGTCGTCGAGAAAGCCAACGACTAGATGCTCGCCAAGAGCACCCAAGCTAAAGGAAGCTGAAACAGGTGAAGGTTCTTCTCCTGGTACTGCAAGGCAGTTGGAGTACACTCCCAGGGAAGATCCGGTCATAAAAACCTCAACAAAGAATGCCTTTGTGCAACCTCTAGACTTCTATGATATAGAAGAAAGCACGAGATCTAAAGTATTTCTCCCAAGGGGGACCTTTTCAAAAAATAATCCAAGAGGAGTACCCGAATTATATACCACACAGCGACCCAAATGTACGAGCACTCGATGACCATGTGTTCCAAAACATTCCACGATCATATTTTCACATGGTAGCCAACATAACCCCGATTTTCCCTTGCATAGAAGTTTTTAAGTGGCTAATCCACCACACAGACACATATAAGTGTTTGATCAATGATGAGAATGGCGGGTGTGTCATATTTTTCCTCCCGACATAAGTCTTGAAGTACTACAAAATCAGATACCCAGAGTAGTGGATAAACATAGACTTCATGGAGAAGTTATACGAATTCCACGACACCAGTCGATTGATGGCCTCATGGTGGAAGGAGGACAAAAAGTTTACAAATTGGAGGAGTGGTTGGTATGGAACAATCAACCTGAGGGAGCCATACATCTACTTGACGGCTCTCATCTATCAACTGTATAGAGAGAAGGAATGTTGCAAGTTTTTGGAAGCATGGATGCCCTTGGCATACACAGTGGCAATCTCCGGAAGCAGATTCAATAGGGGAGTGATAATTTCCAAAAAAATGAGCATCTATGTACAACAGGCTCAGACGCCAAAAGAAGGGGAAGCGCCTGCTTTCCACATGGCCTCGTCCCTGCTCGATGTGATCTGTGAAATTAATGTCTTCATCAACATGAATTTAAGATGGCATGTTGTGGAGCTCCCTGTTCATGTTTATTTCAGCATACTTTGGGAGAAAAGGTACAAAAAATCCTACACACTCATCTGTGATGAATTCATTGCTTGTATTCATTTTATTATATTTAAAAGGGAATGCCCAAAATTATCTGCAACAACCAAGAAAATGATAGAGAAGGTAGGCCACTGGTATTTGTATGAATGATAAACCTATATCAGGGTGTTCAGGGCCACCGAAGCACTGCATCTACTCCCCACTCACATCCCAAACTGGCTCATTGTAGGATAAATCTGCTATTAGACCATCCTGCAGGGCTATAAAGCCACACTAGTCAAGGAAAAGAAGCGAGATTTCATACCCTATGGTTTTCATGTGGGGTTTTATCTGGTAAATATCACTACTCAATCCAAACAAGAAGGGCCGAGTTGAATTGAATTCAGGTTCCTAGCAAGCCGATTCCACAGGAACAACACTAAAGGCATGGTCCTCCAACATGCTTCACAAGTATCATCCTATTGTCCATACGAGAATAATAAATTTGAGGATGAAATTTTCACAGAGTGAGCTCAGGACTGGGAAGAGGTAGTNAGTCATCTTAAGGTTTCTTGTGTCCTAGTCACACCTCCAGGTCATCCTTGCCACGTCAGATCTATACGAAAATATCGACCAACGTTGGATATTTTGCAAGAAGATATGAACAAAAAGTGCTCGAAGCAGAATCTCAATCCTCGACTCACAAACTAGACTAGAAAAATGATGGGATGTTTTTAACATAAGATATGATCAAATTCTGACATTTAATAGACCATTTAATTCTTCATCCTGCATTTGTTTCTACCTTGTGCGCCGATTGAACAAAAACAATTTGAAATCGTCGATAGGCCACGTTACAACCTGTACCCAGATCGTCAACCCATGATCGAATTTAATTTTAAACATCTTTGAAGATATGGCGATAGATTTAATAGAACTACACTCATAAACTGAATTGAATGGTTGATACGACAAGGTAAGTTCATCCTGTTTAAAATCTCTAGAAAGGATTTGAGCAATTTCATTATGCGCACAAGTTTGAATTCCAGAGCATCTGAAGAAGAAAAGAAAGTTTCTCGACATTTTGTTGATCCTCATATTATCAAAACTAGGTTAAACAAGCTACAAGGGTATGTGTTCAAGTTGGTCAATTCGACAATCGTTATTTATATATGAATATGATTTCTTAAACGGTCTCTAACTATGTTCTAGTTGTAGGTAAAATGTCGTCGAGAAAGCCAACGACTAGATGCTCGCCAAGAGCACCCAAGCTAAAGGAAGCTGAAACAGGTGAAGGTTCTTC
This sequence comes from Picea glauca, assembly GCA_000966675.3. Classification (NCBI taxonomy): domain Eukaryota; kingdom Viridiplantae; phylum Streptophyta; class Pinopsida; order Pinales; family Pinaceae; genus Picea; species Picea glauca. Next base: position 16,215 of record JZKD02S1780527.1, on the reverse strand, counting down.
TCCTGGTACTGCAAGGCAGTTGGAGTACACTCCCAGGGAAGATCCGGTCATAAAAACCTCAACAAAGAATGCCTTTGTGCAACCTCTAGACTTCTATGATATAGAAGAAAGCACGAGATCTAAAGTATTTCTCCCAAGGGGGACCTTTTCAAAAAATAATCCAAGAGGAGTACCCGAATTATATACCACACAGCGACCCAAATGTACGAGCACTCGATGACCATGTGTTCCAAAACATTCCATGGTCATATTTTCACATGGTAGCCAACATAACCCTGATTTTCCCTTGCATAGAAGTTTTTAAGTGGCTAATCCACCACACAGACGCATATAAGTGTTTGATCAATGATGAGAATGGCGGGTGTGTCAGATTTTTCCTCCCGACATAAGTCCTGAAGTACTACAAAATCAGATACCCAGAGTAGTGGATAAACATAGAATTCATGGAGAAGTTATACGAATTCCATGACACCAGTCGATTGATGGCCTCATGGTGGAAGGAGGACAAAAATTTTACAAATTGGAGGAGTGGTTGGTATGGAACAATCAACCTAAGGGAGCCATACATCTACTTGACGACTCTCATCTATCAACTGTATGGAGAGAAGGAATGTTGCAAGTTTTTGGAAGCATGGATGCCCTTGGCATACACAGTGGCAATCTTCGGAAGCAGCTTCAATTGGGGAGTGATAATTTCCAAAAAATTGAGCATCTATGTACAATAGGCTCATACACCAAAATAAGGGGAAGCGCCCGCTTTCCACATGGCCTCGTCCCTGCTCGATGTGATATGTGAAATTAATGTCTTCATCAACATGAATTTAAGATGGCATGTTGTGGAGCTCCCTGTTCATGTTTATTTCAGCATACTTTGGGAGGAAAGGTACAAAAAATCCTACACACTCATATGTGATGAATTCATTGCTTGTATTCATTTTATTATATTTAAAAGGGAATGCCCAAAATTATCTGCAACAACCAAGAAAATGATAGAGAAGGTAGGCCACTGGTATTTGTATGAACGATAAACCTATATCAGGGTGTTCAGGGCCACTGGAGCACTGCATCTACTCCCCACTCACATCCCAAACTGGCTCATTGTAGGATAAATCTGCTATTAGACCATCCTGCAGGGCTATAATGCCACACTAGTCAAGGAAAAGAAGCGAGCTTTCATACCCTATGGTTTCCATGTGGGGTTTTATCTGGTAAATATCACTACTCAATCCAAACAAGAAGGGCTGAGTTGACTTGAATTTAGGTTCTTGGCAAGCCGATTCCACAGGAACAACCTAAAGGCATGGTCCTCCAACATGCTTCACAAGTATCATCCTATTGTCCATACGAGAATAATAAATTTGAGGATGAAATTTTCACAGAGTGAGCTCAGGACTGGGAAGAGGTAGTACAGAGGATATCCAACCCAAATATGACCAGGTTCAAGGCCATGAGCATGGACGAACAAGTAGAGAAAATAGAGAATTCATCTCAAGAGGCCCTCAGATCTCAGGAAGAGATCAGAGCGGCAGAGACTATAGAGGCACAAAGAAGAGTGTTTCTCTTGGTAGAAGGGGTGCAGAGAATCATTGACAAGTTATAGAATGATCCTAACCTCGTATATATTTCAAGGATCCTCGTTGATGACCCAATCACAGGTAGAGCAGAGCCAAGTGGCTCAGAGCCAATACAACTTGAAGAAATCACTAGACCTAAAAACCGTGAATTTCCATCATTGCAGATCAGTGCACCAGGAGGAATTTCAACCTATCTTGAAATATCGAGGACACTAGGTAGGACAAGTGTACTTAACCCGTTTTTCAACTTAATAACCATCTATGATGATGAGGAGAGTTCCTAAGTTTCCCTGGTGACTCTAGTGTAGATTACAAAGGAAAGGGAACCTGAGAGAGAATCTACCCCAGGTCCCGATGCTCCAATTCAAAGCCTTATGCATAGAGACCATGAGGTCGAAATTCCCCTAGAGACTAAGTTACTCGACCTGTCGGGAAACCCAATCGATAGATCGAGGGATGAGATGGGATCGGGAGGTCAGAAAGAGGAATTTCCACAACAAGAAATCGTCACATCAACAGCCAATTACCAAGTAAGTACCAAACCTACCCCTGGTGCTTCTGTTTTGGTCGATACCTCACCAGCTGATGAGCAACAAACAGAGGTCGATCCATCGGGACATATGGAATAAGTTCAAGATCCCATCCTAGAATAGGTACACACAGTCGGGAGCCTGGGAAATACTCTAACCCGGGGATAACAACAAATCCCTGAACCAATTGATGAGGTTGTTGATATACAAGCGATCACCTATGACCAAAAGAGAAAATACATCATGAAGAGAACCACTAAGAAGAGGAGGCTTACGTCAGATACTTCGATTCTCATCGCCACAGAGGAGAAGTTTCTCTACAGAAAACACACCAAGACATACAAGCTTATCAATGCAGGGATGGCTATCACAGATGTCACAATAGATAGAGAAAGAATGGATGAAAAGGAGTTGGTCGCTACACTTAAGGAGTTGGAGCATATTCTCCATTTGGAGAAATACTATCAAGACTCCACACAGGCCACAATGTTTTTGAGAAGTGGTTTCAAGATGCCTATGACCAATTCACGAATGAATGACTCCTTTTCACTGCAGGTATAGATGATTTCCAAGAAGACACCCTTATGGAACTAGTGACTTGCAAGGACGTTAAAAGGTGGTATGATAAGGCTCACCAAGAAGTGGAAAGGATCGATTACATCAACGTGATTCTAAAGGGATGAGATGCCAAAGAGAATGACATTTGGGTGTTGAGGGACAAAAACATAGATCAGATCAGGAAAGCAGCCGAATAATGGGTGAAAATGTCCCAAGAACCTTAGCGGGATATTTAGGAGAAATGGGTCGATTGTGAAAAGAGATAGGAAAATCTTAATTGGCAGATGAAAGACATTGGCCTTCCAGAATTTGGCTCGCCCAAGGACTTTGTCGACCTGCATGACATAGTCAAGCAACATGCAGAACAAGAATCGACATGGACAACAGAGATAACAAAGGTGGCGAGCATGGTGCCAGTTCAAGTACAACAATTCATGGAGCGTCTAATCAAGGCTCGAGCATTTTTGTAGCGGTTAAGTGTCAAAATAGTCAAGTACTGAGAATGGGCAATAGAAGTGAAAGAAATCCTTTCAGCCCTGATGGACCAACATAGGTTCCCATATGCCAACACATGCGAGGAACTCTTCGTCAAATGGTCAGAGTATGAGAAGAGTCACCCAATTCAGTAAAACTATTTGATGATTCTTACAAGACAAAGAGTTGAAAGTGCCATGTGGCGATATTTTGTTTTACTTATCTTGCACTAGTAGTAGCTATTTTTAGTTAATGATTAATTATAAATAAGAGGATTGACTTTTTAGTAAAGGGTCGATGGTTTTGGCAAAGACCCTCATTTTTGGAATTGTAAAGAACTATTTCCAAACTACCTTAATTGAGAAGTCTTGTTTAGGACCGGAGACAAACTTCTATTTCTTTAATCAAAGGCATTGTGTGATTGGATTTGAGGAGGAATTGTTTCCAACTTTATCTCATTAATGGATGTTGTAATGAGTAAGAGTTTCTAAATCTATTGATAAGTTGTTTCAATATTTTTTCTTGTAGTTCTTGTCTCTATTATGAAAGCAAATCGTTGTGTTAATGTGTGATTAATGTTAGATCTAAGGAAACTATTTTTCTTTCCATCATTTTAGTGCATGTATGTCTTCTTTCGATAATTGTATCTCAATCAATAATTGAAATACCAACAAGTTAATTTATTAGTACTAGGCTTGTCACAAGTGTGAATATATTTGTTTGCATGCTTGAGCACAAGGGTTACCCCAAGCTCATCCTTCTTCATTAGTTAAGAACCCCCCCCTTTTTTTACCAGCTGGTTTATACCAGCACACATTGTTTGATCAGACCTATCTAATAAAAGAAAAGATAAAAAAGAAAACGTTTAAAATGAAGGAGGAACTTTCACAAGAAGATATCCTATAAATCATTATGTAAATCCCATCGATAAATTGGTCAGATCGAAATATCTGGAGAACCAACCCACCATCAAACGTTGTAGAGTCTAATTGGGCCTTTGTGGCAGGTTTGGTTCCTGTTGTTGAGTTAAAGGGATTTAGGACACCTCAATAGGACCCTGATTGGTTTACATTCCTGCATATTAAACCTCTGCAATATTGTCTCGACACGTTTTCTCTTATTTAACCAGAT
>JZKD02S1780516.1:77685-95634 GCA_000966675.3 Picea glauca | reverse complement strand
TTACAGACAGTTGTGCTGTCCTACTTTTACTTTTATCGCATGAGATGTTCGTATTTGTAACAGTATTTTCCAATGCGCATCCGCATTACTGTACATTCATGGACTTGTTCACACCCACCGCTTTTCGGTTTCTTTCTCCATTAGCGTTGTTATTCGTGCTTCCAGTTTGACTCCGATAAGATTTTAACAGATGGAGTGACAAGAAAGAAATCTTTTCACTGATTTCACTACGGAAGCTGCCGGCGATTTTGTGGAGCTTTTTGATCGCTTATGTACGTAGAAATCTTTGAAAAACAACGCCTATATTTTTCCCTTCCTCAATGCATTATTTGATCGAGTCATAAGAAAAAAGCTGATTGTTGTTGTAGCGACCCACTCGTTACCGGTTAATTTGGCATTTAGGGTTACAGAATTTGTGTTTACGAAAAACTATTGAATGCGTTGACTTGCATTAAATCACACAATGGAAAAATTGAAACTAAATTAAATACAGAATTTTTGTTTCCCAAAAAACGTAAATTCAATACAAGATATCCAAAAATGCAAATCTTTATTTGAAAAATAGCTTAGTAGTCTAATTTTTTTTTTTAAAGTTTTTAGGTAATTTTTTTAGTTTGATTTTGTTCTAAATCCACATTAATAGTTGGATCTGTAGATTTGAATAGTTAAGTTTAAATAATCAAATACTTTAGGGGCTTTTCAGCACACTGAATCTATTTATGTATTTGAAAAAACAATAGAAAATAGCTATTTTATCCAATTAACATAGATGAATTCCAACCAAAATAAATAAATAAAATTGAACTTTTAACTAACACCCTTGAAAAATTATAAACAAAAATAAATGCCATAAATACTTGTACTTTAAAGTTATTTCCAAAAAAAATAGTGATCTTCTCTTATTTCTGAAAATATTTATAGACAAAGTACTGTTGATACTGCATTCCATACCATATTTCCAAAAACTATATGTAGTCATTTCCCAAATAAAGTTACATAGAGTGGATGTACATGTACTCTTAGCTTATTTAAAAACAAATTATATTATATTTTTAGATTATTAGTAAATTATATTATATTAAAAAATTAGGGCAAAACTCATTTCCCTCATAAAATTAATTGAGTGGATGTACATGTATTCTTAGTTTATTTAAAAAACAAAATTATATTAAAAAAATAAGGCAAAACTTATATTAGAGTAAAGTTTTATAACTTGATTTCACTATTACAATATAAAATAAGAATTATTTAATAATATTCATAATATTAAGTTTTATAATCTTATTAGTCCCTGCCTTAGGCATAGAGGGACTATAGCAATGGATAATTAGTTGACTACATATTAGTTTGTTCTTTAATATTTGCACCATACCTATTGTTGAAGCTATGGAATTAAAAACATATATTTTTATATAATAAAAAGTACCATATATGTACTGATTTGATTGGATAAGAGATTGGAGGTCTTATTGTTGGCTTCGCTATTCACAATGTTTTATATGGCAACATATCCAAACTTTTTCTCTAATCATATATTTTTCCTCTATATTGCTATTGCTTGAAGGTGGATTAATGCTAACATTAGTTCAAATGTTTGTATTAACATTTTCTTCTAGTTGAATATATCCGTAACTTTTGATATGTACTAAGCATATTGAAATGTTTTGATATCCAAGATTTATAGTGATTGAGAATTCCAAAGTTTATAGCGACTTTGCCAGATGTATTTTTGTTGAAATGTATTGACACTTATTCCGAGATGCCTCAATAGGCCTGACAACTTAAATGTTTAGATGACGCTACGTCCTCCAACAACCTTTACAGCTTAAATGTTTGCATACCACGAGGTCCTTAGACAACCTGACAACCTTAAATGTTTATGTAAATATGTTTCTCGGAGTACATTTTTCCTCGAAATTTTCTATACAGTTACAGTGAATTTGCATAGTCTTCTTTGTCCACCACCAGTTCAATAGCCATTGTATGTTTCATCCTTGTTTTGCCTTTGCAATGCAATTTTGTAATCGTTGAAACTACATACATTGTTTACTGGTTTGGTGAGTGCTTCTTCTTCGTTGGTTTCTCGGTTGTTGCTTGTTGTTGTTTTGCTCATGATTCGACCTGTGCTTTTGCATTTCATCATTTCAGAGTAAGTTTTGATGCCATAGTTTCATTTTGTATTCCTTGTTTGTTGTTGTTTGCAGTTTGCAAGTAAGAATGCTTGCTTATTTGTAGTCGCACGCTCCTCGTATTTTTTCGGTTCCTTCTGTGCTTAGGTTACAGTTTCGTAATCATTGGAAATACATATGTTGTTTACTGGCTCGGTGGTTCTTGCTAGTTCGTTGGTTCATGGGTTGTTGGTTCTGTTTGTTTGGCTCAGGTTTGCGCTTTGGGGCCCTAGGGGTGTAGTTCGGCCTGTTCGTTCTTTCTCGCTAAATTGGTGCTTGCTATTTTCTTTTGTTTGATTTGGCCTTGCGGGCTTGGGGTCTATCGACGGTGGTTGGAGCTTTTCTTTTTTCTTTTTTTTTGGATTATTCTTGTTTTTTGGGGTGCTTTACGGTGTTCATCCCATGCACCCAGGAGACGACATGCAGTTGTGTTATTTTCCCTGTCTGCCAAGGCCGATATCTATTATTCTGTGAGATGTCGATGGTGCTTCACTGCTGGCATGAAAGAAAATAGTTGCATTCAAAATTGTTCAAGGATTACATGTGCAATTGCAATATCCATTGTTTTTTTGTTAGAATAAAGCATGTGTATGCAGGCTACATTTATAAACCATGTATGGTCAGATGTGTCGATATGACATTACATGTTCTTTCTCCTCTACATAGACTGGTGTGCGCATGATACAATTTGTGTTGTGCTTGAGATATGATATGTGCAACAAAGTTTCTGCAAGATTATATTTGGATGTGTCGAAGCATGTTTGGGTGGTTTGCCACGGAAAATTGAAAACTTGTATCATTGGAACAACGGTCTGTGTAGAGGATAAAGAACATGTATTTCCATCGGTGGAAGCATATCTAGATAAATTTCCATGGACAACTAGAAATCCTTTAGCTACAACCATGCAATTGTGTGATATTTTGTGCCTTGTAATATATTTTGGGCAAGGAAAAAAAAATTACACGTTTACAGCCATGGATAGAGAAGTGAAAAGGTTTATGTTTCTGCCTTTCTAGACTATTCATTGAGTCTGTTTTAGTGTATGTACATATTACTTGTTCTCCAGTGAATACCAACTTCCATTGATGTTCATTGTATTTTGTGCATTCCCACATTCAAACAAACAGAATAGCTGGAAAAAATGAGGGAGTCTCCACTGCATCGGTTGAATAAGATATAGAAAGGTGCATGTTTGTACTATTGTTTCATATTGTGTTGTTTTGTATTTCATTTATGGTCTGTGGATGTGTTCAACTAGTTTATTATATGTACATGTTGTGTGCCTTCCTACATGGTAAGTTGTCTTCGTTACATGCCTTCCTGCATACTAACCTGCTTCGCTCATTGTGTTTTCGCTGCATTTCTACATTTAAACAAACAGAATAGGTGGAGATGATGATGGGCTCTTTCGCGGGTAAATAACCCTCTTTCTCTTTCGTTTACATGTCTGTCTTCATTATAAGTTATCTTCAATACATGCCTTCCTGCATACTAAGCTAGTTCATGTCCATTGTGTTTTCACTGCATTGCTACATTTAAAAAAACAGAATGGCTGGACAGGACGATGGACTCTTTGGTGAGTAAATAGACCTATTTCTTTTTCTTTTAAATGTTTGTCTTCATACTAACTTTCCTTCATGTGCATTTCATATTCGATGTTGTTGCCTTGGAAAAAACAGGTTGCTTTGATAGGGAGATGAATTGTTCTGTGCAACAGTAGAGGGTTCTGTGGTACAATCTTCTGAAAGATATACCAAGTGTGCTGATAAATTAAATATACAAACCAGGTGGGGGAATATAATATTATACTTGAAAATGATGACTTGGCAGTAATGGGCCTTTCTGCCCTCCCTATTTCTACTTTTTCCAATTTTATTATCCCTTTTGTTTTCTAATTCATCTCCTTAGTGTGCTTTCTGAAAATTCCTTCGTGCGTCGATTGGTGGACCAACGAATTCACATCTATGGTCATGCTTTTACCTTATTACATAGTTACCCACTTTCTCGATTACGGGTGCCAGGTTGGCAGGTTGAAGATTGCTCCCCTAGCTTCCGGGGGTCTGTGATATACAGATTATCCATGGTGCCCCACGCTCATGCCCTGTTTACTGTTAAACATTTCTCCAGTTAAAAAAATCAAATGCATACAATTTTATGGTTATTTATTCCTTCTGATGCATAATATACAATGCATATGCTTGTTTAGTCCTGATGTTCATCTGCACATGCTTACATCAAAAAAAGTTGGACTAGTGACATGGGCATGAGCATTCAGTCATCTCAGACATCAACAGACTGACAAGGCCAAAGGTAAAGATGCATACACTATGTTCATACTATGTTTACTAAACAAATATCATGTGGTATATATTCATCTATGGCATGGTGGATATGTTGATGTCATCTGCAATACATGGTTTGCAGCTCGCAAGAAGTATCAACAAGTACAAGCGAGATGTTGAACACATTGCATGTTCCGTAGACTAAGAGGTGTGGTTGCAAAACTCTGGCTCCATAGTTCATCAAATTTATGTGTGTACTTGTAGATTTATGCCAGTGAAAGAAGAATATCACAAAAAAAAAAAAAATGTGCACTACCATTCATTTTAGTTTTCCTGTTCAAAAAATATCATTAGGTCTAAAGTTGTGACATCCAAAGTACTGTCAATAGAGGGCTTGAACAACCACCGATCTGGACAAGTGTTTATTGGGGACATAATGGTCGTCTATAGCACCTACTTGGACAAGGAAAACAAAAGTAGATCCATTATGCGTGCTAACATGACAGACAAGGAGGCCATGATGATAGTGACACTGACTGTTCCTCCACAACTTCTCTAGAAACATGCAGAAAAGATATTGTCGCGTAATGGGATATCCATTACAAATTTTAATATATTGCCCAAAATAGTATATGACTGTGGTGATTACGATCGAATTATTTCGTTGAACGAAACAAACATTGTGGAAAAAATTCTCGATGTTTGTTCAGAATATCATTTCATCCTGGATTCGACTATCAACCAGCTTACACAGAGCATTGATATTTACCCAATCGAAAAGATTGGGGCAGCTGTCACACTAGCGGGGAAATTTGGCTCGCAACACATTCTCCATATAAAAGATGGAGAGTTAGACAACAACAAGGCAATGGTACCACTTTTCATATTCAGTTTTGTCCTTTACTTTTGCATGTGCATGTATCTCGGATAAGTTACACAAATATTTCACTGTTCCATGTTGCATCTACAATTGTTTGATACGTATTCAGATTTGTTTTCATCAATGGAACATCAATTACATAAAGGGAAGATTCCACTTATGTTGTTTAAAAATATAACAAAGAAGAGGGATGTTAGAGAAAGGATCTTTCGGACAACCCAGACAATGTTTGTAACAGAGTTGCGAGCGGATATAGTAGAGGATATGAAGAAACTAGCTAGATCTACAACTGTTGTGTGTATACATCCACAAAATCATCCTCACTTTTCTTATATAAATAACCTTGCACAAATTTCTATGCCTGTTTAATTTTTATTTTTTTTTAGGGGGAGGGGGTGGGTGCAGTTGTGTATTATATTGTTCAATGTATTAGTTTCTATGCTCACGTTCCCAAGTTGAAGGTGTTTTAGTTGCATCCAATGTGTACTCGACCCCCTTTTAACCTAGATGTGAAAAATGCAACTCCCCTGCTTCTGCCTCTGCTTTGATAAGTGATGATACGATTGATTGTCTGTGATGCGGTGAAAATTTTTCATATATATATGGACATTGCGTCAATGTTTTTATCCGAACTGTGGGCAACACAACCGTGCATTGTACGGTTAATTAGCCTATGTTACAAAATGTGCTTCCTAAGTTGGCAGAGTTGTCGTATGAAACTTATTTATAGAAAAAGGCAAGCAGTGTGTACATGCTGTGGGATTTTCGGATACATAGAAAATTCACCTTAAATGAGGACAATGCAATTTTTCATATGGGATGAAGAAGAAGAAAAAAAATTATATATCAAACTTTGGCAGGAAAGGAAAATACGTCATGTGTCTCTGTAATATTTGTTCAACATCCAGATGAATGTTCATTGGACTTGGCTAGATGGGATTGAACGCGCATAAGATTAGCATGGCAGGAAACCCCATATATCCCATGGCCCCGATTATTTTCTACTGGCAACATATACCAGATGCAAGAGAAAAAAAATGCGACGACGTCTTTTCTTTGTATATCAAATTGTTTGGTGCAAAGGTCGATGGGTTCTACTCTATCGAACCTTCTGGGAACTTTCTTGCGGCCTGTTTGAAGTTTGGTTGGTTCTTGGTTATGCGTTTTGACTGTCAATTTGTATACCATGGAAATCCAACTGTTCTTTGGAGGACACAGAACAATATAATTGAATTTTTTAGCTAGCTAGCCCACAGATCCGCCTAGTAGTTTCTATGGCGCTATCATGCAAATGTATTATATGGTTTGTTTTAGCAGATTTCCTTGATCAATGAACTTGGTAAAATTATTGTTCTAGAATAATTTGAAATTAATGAATATATAGTGTGCGAAGTGCAATTATGCTATCATATCAACAAGAGGCCCTTAAAATTCAAATTGGTCATTGTTTTGGCATTTTTGCTTATTCGATGAACTTGGTAAAATTAATGTCCTTGAATAATTTGAAATCAACGAATATATACTGTGCGGAGTGAAATTGTACTATCATATGAACAAGAGGCCCTTAAAATTGAAATTAGTCCTTCTTATGCTTGTGGTGATAGAATTTAAAAAAAACTTTCTTTTGTTTCCTTCATCTTTTTAAAAATAAGCGATTTAACATCCTTTAATAATTTAATGTAATTCACTTGTACAATATCAGTATTTAATATTAATAATTTAATATTTGAAAATAATGTTTTTAGATAAAGTTAGATAATATGACCATCCCTAAACAATTGCAATCTTGAACCCGCGAGTCGTGGAGTCCTATCGATTTATATTTTGCGGAACTCTGAGTGTTGTTTGGAGGACATGGAACAATAAAAGTGCAATGTTGAGTCAAAGAGCCCACAAGTCCGCCTCTCAATTTTTATATCGCGGAAGTATGGGTACTATTTATAGGACACGAAACAAAAAAGGCTCAATTTTAAGCCGGTCAGGTCGAGAACCCACGATCCAAAAAGTGCCTAAGTATGGAATGAGGGATCTGCATATGCTCTATAAAATCTCATGTCCATACTTTATAAAAGTACATCTTTACTATGTATTGCTCGTTTGTCAGAATACTTTTATATCACTCGCCCGACTAGATTGTACAAACTTTCTTGTCTAATTAAATTCTGCAATATCAATATTTAATATTAATAATTTACCTCGAGTCCATCTGTCAATCTGTATATCACGAAACTCTGAGTGCTATTTGGAGGACACAAAACAATGAAAGTGCAATGTTGATTAGCCATCCCATAGGTCCAGTTGTCAATTTGTATATCGCGAAATTGTGGGTGTTATTTGTAGAGCACAAAACAATAGAGACTCAATTTTCAGCCTGCCAGCCCGAGAGTCCCCGATCCAAAAAAATGACTAAATATGGAATTAATATGGAATCACTACAGGACAATAAAATTGCAATGTTGAGCCAACTAGCCCGCAAGTCCGCCTTTCAATTTGTATATCGCGAAAGTCTGGGTGCTATTTGTAGGACATAGAACAATAGAGGTTCAATTTTCAGCTCGCCAGGCCAAGAAACCGCGATCCAAAAAGTTCCTAAGTATGGAATGAGGGATCTGCATATGCTCTATAAAATCTCATGTTGAGTCAAGCAGCCCGCAAGTCCGCATGTCAATTTGTATATCGCGGAAGTCTGGGTGCTATTTGTAGGACACAGAACAAAAAGGGCTCAATTTTCATCCCGCCAGGCCGAGGACCCACGATCCAAAAAGTTCCTAAGTATGGAATGAGGGATCCACATATGCTCTATAAAATCTCATGTCCATACTTTATTAAAGTACATGTTTACTATGTATTGCTCGTTTGTCGGAATACTTTTATATCACTCGCCCAACCAAATTGTACAAACTTTCTCGTCTAATTAAATTATGCCCTATCAATATTTAATATTAATAATTTACCTAGAGTCCATCTATCAATCTCTATATCGCAGAACTCCGAGTGTTATTTGGAGCAAACAGAACAATGAAAGTGCAATGTTGACCAGCCAACCTGCAGGTCCGATTGTAAATTTGTATATCGTGGAATTGTGGGTGCTATTTGTAGAGCGCAGAACAATAGAGGCTCAATTTTTATGTCGTCGGCCCGAGAGGCCCCGATCCAAAAAAGTGACTAAATATGGAATTAATATGAAATCTCTATGGGATAATAAAAGTGCAATGTTGAGCCAACCAACCGCAAGTCCACATGTCAATTTGTGTATCGTGGAAGTCTGGGTGCTATTTGTAGGACACAAAACAATAGAGGTTCAATTTTCAGCCTGCCAGGCCGAGAACTCGCGATCCAAAAAGTGTCTAAGTATGGAATGAGGGATCTACATATGCTCTATAAAATATCATGTCCATACTTTATAAAATTACATGTTTACTATGTATTGTTCATTTGTTGGAAAACTTTTATATCACTTGCCTGACCAGCTTGTACAAACTTTGTTGTCTAATTAAATTATGCAATATCAATATGTAATATTAATAATTTAGTGTTCAAAATAATGTTTTTAGATATGTTAGATAGTTGATAGGGATTGCCATTTGTAAACAATGGAAAACTTGAACCTGCCATCCCTTGAGTCCATTTGTCAATCTGTATATCGCGAAACTCCGAGTGTTATTTGGAGAACACGAAACAATGAATTTGTAATGTTGAGCCACGCAGCCCGCAGGTCTGCTTGTCAATTTGTATATTGTGGAATTGTGGGTGCTATTTGTAGAGCGCGAAACAATAGAGGCCCAATTTTCAGCTCGCCATCCCAAGAGCCCCCGATCCAAAAAAGTGGCTAAATATGGAATGGCGGATTCGTACATGATCTATAAAAATTTCATGTCCATAGTTTATAAGAGTACATACTTAGTATGTATTACTCACATTTCAGAAAACTTGTAGGTGCGGAAGCTGACGGATTCACGACTTCAGATTTCACTTACTTTTATATCACTAGGCCGATCGACCGCTTCCCCGTTAGATATTGTAATAAACAAATATAAACTGGCCCAAGTTCAATTGTGTTATGACATGAATACAAGTCCCTTAAAATTCAAATAGATGGCAAGTCTGCTTGTCAATTTGTATATCATGGAAATGTGGGTGCTATTTGTAGGACACAAAACAACAGAGGGCCAATTTTGAACCCGCTAGCCCGAGAACCTGCCATCCAAATAGTGGCTAAGTATGGAATGAGGAATCTGTACATGCTCTATAAAATCTCATGTCCATAGTTTTGAGAAGCACATCTTCACTATGTACTACTCGTATCCTCCAAATATTGTTTAGAAAACAGGGAATAATAGAACTTTAATGTTGAGCGACCTAGTCCACAGCTTCAGTAGTCAATTTGTATATCGTGGGACTATGCGTGCTATTTGTAGGATACATATCAATAGAGGCCCAACTTTGAGCCCGCCAGACCGATAACCCGCAATCGAAAAAGTGGTCAAGTATGAAATATGGGATCCATACAAACTCTATAAGAACCTCGTGTCCATAAATTGTAAGAGGTCATACTTAGGGATTCACGAGTTGAATTCCAATTGTGCTATTACATTAACATGAGGCCCTTAAAATTGAAATAGTCCGCAAATGGGCTTGTCAATTTGTATATCGGGGAACTCTAGGTACTATTTGTAGGGCAGGGAACAATGGAGCCCCACTTTTGAGCCGGCCAACTTGTGATTCCTTTGGTAGTGTTACATAGTTCATAGGGATTTCCACCCGTAAACACTCGCAAGGTTGGGCCCGCCAGCCCTACAGTCCATCTGTGAATTTGTATATAGAGAAACTCCGACTATTGTTTGAACGACACGAAACAATAGAAATGCAATTTTGTACGAAACGTTTGTGGCCTCTATCCCTGGAGTCCATCTACCAATTTGTATATCGTGGAACTACGTGTATTGTTTGTATGAAAAGAAATAAAAGGAGTGCAATCTTGAGCGAGCCACCCTGCAGGTCCGATGGCCAATTTGTATATCGAGCAATTATGAATGTTATTTGTAGGCCAGGGAACAATGGATACCCAATTTAGAGCTTGCCAGTTTGAGAAATCACGATCCAAAGAGTGGCTAAGTAGATATTTAGTGTGTATTACTCTTTTTTTTTCCGAAAATTTCTAGTTTCTCTTTTCTCTCTTCTTTTCTTCTTTGAAGCGCGGATTCCTGCATAGGTGGCTTTAACATTGTGTTTCCATTGTTCCGTCGCCTGCGACTGGCACCCGGAATTCCACGGTTTACAAATTTGAAGTTTTCATTAACACTCTACAATATTTTAAAAAAAAAAAAAGAGTTTCCAGGGGGTAATTATATATATATATATATATATATATATATGTAATTATAATTTTTAAATATGAGGTTTTTATTTTTATTTTATTTTTAAATATGATGTCTAAGAACATTATCAATATAGACTCATATACTTTCACTTTCTGTTTGGTTGGTCCTTTTAGAAATTCCGCGACATACAAATTGACGACCGATATCTGTCACTGAGATGCAATATGACCATCAAACATCATGTCTCCTGGGTATATCTTCTGTCGTTTTTCTTTTGTAACCCACCCATTCGCTTTCCATACTTAGGTATTTCTTGGAATCGATTTCACCATTGTTGCTTCCTTCGTACTTGTTTCCAGATGTGAAATAATTAAGCTTTAATGGTAGTAGTCATCCTGCAGGAACCGTTAACATTGTCATTAATGTTCAAAAATCCGGAGAAGATTTGTCATTACTATGAATTAAACTAAGATTTGTGCACAAGTATATTATACTTTCCAAGTATTCATTTCAAAGATGATGCAACATTCTTTTTTGTGCACCGATGGGTTGGCGCTTTTAAGAAATTTCTAATTCTTAATCTCTCTTTGTCATCACCGCCACCTTCACACTTTTTCCTAATTGTGCAATTAGTGAGCTGTGATGGTGACAACTCATTTCGCATGAACCCTGGAGCTTATCATTGACCAGCGAAAGGATCGAGGAGATATTCCATTGATACACATTAAACCATAATTTGCGGAGGGTTATATTATCCCTCCTCGATTTTCATTTCAAACATTGTCTCCAGCCAATTAAAATGCTTAATAAATTGTGGCATCATTTCTGTCGAGACATAGTAAACACATTGGGGCATAATGGCTAGAGGTTCCACAATTCCAGGGCATACTCTTACTATTCATCTCCCTCCACCCAGGAGAAAAAAAGGAGATGGTCCCTTGGTACACCGAGAGATATATTTCAAGCCAAAGAATTCCAAGGAAACCCTTCCTTCTCACAGAACCTGCCCAGTTGCATTCATGGCTATCATAGAAGTTGATGTCATGAATTCTGAACCAGAAGAAGATGATATGACGGGCGATGATACGACAATGGATGATGGCAATGCAAAGAATCTTCCCACTTCTGCACCCAAATTGAAATCAACCATAATAGACGGAACTTCCCGGCTTAGTGATGGTGGTCCTAACACCACCAAAAGGAGTTTCAGAAAATAAATTGATGGTAAACGCAATAGCCACTTTGCAGCGTGAAAGTAGGAATTCCAGAGTTCCAAATTAGTATGTTCTGGACGAAAGAGTTTCACTGTAAAGCAATGATATGTTGATGCTCCCAGAGATATATTTCAAGCCAAAAAATTATTGATTGACATATTCAGGAATCGGGTCCAAAACTCTCGCTACTACAAGGCATTTTTCTACTAGTCATCTCCTTCCACCCAGAATGGACTAATTTGGCCCTTTGGAATTGCACATGCAACCTGTGCTCCTGGATTTTTTTTTACTATGCAGAGGCGATTTCAGCGAAGGGTTGTTCCATTTGCCCTACAATGTTTTCCATCTTCTTCCTCACGAGAAGCTTCTAAAAACTATCAATTTCAGCACAGGATGATTCATCGAGGAGAAAACATCAAGGATCTTGCATACTACGGATCCCGTGCATGTGTTTGTCATAGAGATGTTCAATGTTTTGGCCTGAAGAAATGGGTCCAATTTCTAAGGATAAATGTACAATACTTGGTGTTTTTCTTATTTTTTTAAATGGATTTGTTATTAATAAATATTTGCCTTCGACTCTTCATTGTTTCTTCTTTTCTGGATTTAACGCATGTTCTCATTGGCATGGTTCGGTGCTCTCGTACTTCTTCGATATTGTGTTTACTTGGGTTATTTTTTTCTAAAATGGAACATCTAACAATTATATGACAATGCATTGTGTCAATCCACCAGCCTTTTATGCAAACAAAAAATGGATTTCACAGTTTCAAACCAACGTTCAATTATATTCGTAATGCAGATAGAACATAGCAATACCAATGCACAATGTTGCAGCGAAATCATTATTGTTGTTTCTGGACATGCAATTATTAAGTTTTAATCCTAACAACCCATAATGCAATAATTTTAATACTTGAGTTAATATGTTGCAGTCATGGAAGAATGTATCATGAACACAGTTACACCCACATGTTCTAATAAAATCTAATCTTCAACAAAGCATTTGTTGGCTAATTAGTAGAAAATGAAATTTAGTAGTTAACTTAATATGTTACAGTCATGGAATAATGTATCAAGAACATATTTACATGCACACGTTGCAATAAAATCTAATCTTGAACAATACATTTGCTGATAATTAGTAGAAAATGATGGTTTTGCAACAATGGGGCTTCTTTGAAACCAATTCGTGCTTACGAAAACTGCCTTCCACCTTTCTATTTTCCCACTCTTTTATTCCCTCTGGTTTCTCTTCCTGGTTACTTAATCTCTTAATTCCCGAAAATGCCTTGTTGCGCAGCTTGGTGGATTGATGCATTTCCAACGACCGCTTCCCCTTTCTTTAAATTGACCCTTTATTGTTCTGTGTCCTACAACTAGCACCCAAAGTTCCGCGATATACAAATTTACAGGCAGATTTGCGTACTGAGTGGGTCGACATTTCACTTCTACTTTTTCGTGACCTCCAAACAACATTCGGAGCTCTGCGATATACAAATTGATAGACAGTCTCCAGCGCTGGCGAGCTCAAGATTGCCTTTCTTTACGGATGGAAAAGTGCTAAAACGAGCCATACCACATTTGTGGCACATAAGCTATATTAAAGGGAAAAATATTTCCTCTATATTTCCGTGTACTGCAAACAACACCCACAGTTCCACACTATACAAATTGACAACCAGACTTTCCCTCTTCCGTGGTATACACTTTGCACTGAAAAATTTCGAGAAATACAATTTAACCGTAGGGTTATCGCATATTTTGTGGAACTATTGTCACCCCATTTTGTAGCCCGTCTGTCCGCTTTCCATACTTCACCATTTCTTTAAATATCTTTGGTGGATTGTCGGTTTGGCAGGTTGAAGAAATATTCATTTCGTAGTCGTACTTGTTTCCTGTGCCCACGCCCCTTTGCAATTAGCAGTTGCCAATTTTATATAAGATCTTATTGCTATGCATGAAATTAGAAATTTCCCTATTCCATACTTATTCACTTTGTCGGAATTTCACAAACATACAAACTGGTCGTTGAACTACCCCATCATGATCTCTTTCGTTTTACACATTTTTCACTCAAAAATTTCGATACATGAAATTTGACCGTGCAACACTCGGTTGTCCTGAGTATCCCCGTAATCCTTTTTTGAATTATGTCTGACTGCTTTTGAGAGCTTTCCATTCTTTCCTTGCTCTCTGTTGTTTCCTTCACCTTCTCACTTGTCTATAATAAAAGAAAAAAAAAGTTACACACACACACACACACACACACACACACACATATATATATATATACATATCTTGTTTCTAAATATGGAATTATTGGCATTTAATTCTAACAGGTCATCATGCAGAAACCATATAAATTGTCATTGATGGGCGAAAGGCTCGAGGAGATCTCGGATTGATACGCATTAAACCAAAATTTGCAGGGGGATTATACTATCTCTTTCGAGTGTGGATTTCAAAATCATGAAATCCCATTCGCACGTCGTGGCCTTTGTACGTTCACGAAACCTCCAATCCTTAATTTATCTTCACCGTACCCGCCACATTTGCATTTCTAAATATGCAATAAATAAGCTTTACTGCTAACAGTTCATCATGCACCACCCATACATATTGTCATTACTCAACGAAAGGCTCAAGGAGCTTTCCCATTCATAATCATTTAACCAAGATTTAGTGAAGAGTTACATTACCGACTCTAACTATTCATTTAAACCATCATCTGTAGCAAACCAACGTTCTCATAAACCTATGTCATCATCTCGACAAAAGTTCTGTAGATATACACTCAACATCTTGGGGCGCAAGGACCAGAACTTCCAGTGGTCCAGGGTATATTCTTATTACTCAACCTTTGTTGCAGAGAACCAAGTAATTTGGACCTCCGGGATTGTTCATGCAGGATGTGTCCCTAAGGTTTTTGACTGTAAGGACCTGGTCTCTTGGTGCGCTGATAAATTTATTTAAGAGAAAAGAATTATTCCACTACGGGACCTCTCTTCCGTTTCTTTGTCACCTCAGGTCTTCCGCCAGATGCTAAAATTGTTGAAGCCAACATTGACGTTTAGAGGAGAAGATTGCAAATAGTTCCTAGCAAAGCATAATAACGGATTGGACCTCTTGCCCCATTTTTTGGAAAACCCACTTCTAGTTCCTGAGGATATTACAAGCATGTAGGTTAGTTCCTTTAGAAATCCATTTCACAAAATTGCCTAGTTGTTTACAAGAATAACCGGACAGGATTCCACAACAATTGTTTCTCGCATGGCTCTTTATATTTTTTATTTCACAGTCAACGAACAAGACATTTTTGATTGGGGTAGGTTAATTTCCCATGAAATCTATTCCCAATTATCAAGCTACAAAAGGGAAAATAAATTTTATATGTCGTCCTATTTAATTTTTGCAATAGCGCATTCTTGTCGGTTTCCGCAACTATCTCTGTCCAAGAATGTCAACTATGAATTGAACCCAGTATCGTTCTGGTACCAAGCCTTGTGGAAGCACAAGGATTCCCACTGTTTTTATGAGGTTTTTAATGGCTTCCTGTCTATTTTCAAAGTTTTGTTGTTAGGAGAAGATACTCCTCGCATATCTAAACAAGCAACTAGTTTTTTGGACAAGAATGGGACACTCGAACTTTTGGATAATTACACTGTGATAATAAATTTTGGCTCCACGGAACAACCTTCTCTCCTTCCATGTCACATTACAGACATAATGTTTGTTGCAGAAGTAGCACGTCAATGCAGCTATTGGTTCCATCTGTTCCAAAAGAAGAAGAAAAAGCAGTGCATTCCTTTGCCTTGGAAAGTAGGGGAGTTCGTGTTGAAAACTCCAACAAAATTGAGGATTTCGCAGCACATTATAGCATCTCTAACTTGAGATATGCTGAAATCATAAGAGGGTTCGACCCCTATAATATTTTTTGACAACATTTACAAACACTTGGCGTCGACGATTGTTTTTTAAATAAACACCTGCCCAAAAGCAGAGACAGTGGCGACAATGCTCCTGCCTCTGATGTCAACGATGTGGACACAGTGAAAATTTGCACTAAATTGTACACGCAATAGGGGAAAGGCCCCAGTGACAAGAGTGTTCAATCCACAAATACCACTCCAAAAAGTACGACATCCTGGAGTATCGCTCCAACGGCCCACCACAGCAACAAAGAAACTCAGAGTTCTTCAAATAGAGGAGAAGACAATGACCCTCCTCATTCTAAAATAGATAGCTCTCACAAGCTTCTAGTAGAGAAGAAGAGAAAATAATTTTTGGGGCAGGCAGAAGAGCCGAAAATTCAGAGTGAGAACATGGAACTTGACATTGATCTGGATAGCATGATCTGCTTCCTTGATCAACCTGGAGACAACATCCACCATAGCCATCCAATGGACATATCCGTCACCAAAAATATTGACGAAGATGAATCCTTCATGTTCCAGAGCATTGTTTTTGATAGCCAGTCCAAAAAATTGATAATTGAGAAAAAAGATGTTAAAAATAAAAAAGGAAAATCTCGTTCAGAGGTTCATGTTGCCAACATGTGGCCATCCCAATTCTGTCAACTTCACACCGCGAGTAGAGAAGCACTTCATGATTCCATTGGAAGCATGGAGACCGAGAATGCCAAACTGAAGAACCGGGTCAAGGAATTGGAATATGCTTTCATTCTTATGCCATTGCTTGTCAATCCTTTGGAAATATCCATGCCTGGCACCCCTGCACCCAATGTAAAAGCATCATCCACCCTCCTCGCATCCTGTAAAGGATATGTGGAGAATAATATCAAAAAAAGAATGGAACTAGTTACAGAGGCATGGAAAATATCACAAACCATCACTTCCCTTGGAACCATGGCACATAGTTTTCTCTATCTTTTGCAAGCTGAGTTAAAGGATGAAGAAAATTTCTCTTTAAAAACCGTGATTCCTTTTGGAAAGATTGTCAACAATATGTCAGAAACAAAAAGAAGAGAAGAAGATCTTCCATCCAAAAACTAGATCGGTCAATTGAATGCATGTTGGAAAGAAAAAGTGAAGACCTTACATCTCATTATTCAGTCTTGTGAACAAGCCATATCGAAGAAAGATAAATTATTCATTAGGCTATCAAATATAGACTTATCCGGGAAAACCAACGACTTCCAAGACCGTGACTTAATTGCAAACTCCTTGCCCTTAACCAGGAAATACTTCGATAAACAGGTTTCTATGTTTAAGGCCGTGTCTCTGGAAATGTTTTACAACATCCTTCAATTTGATCAAGCTCACATCCAGGACTGGCTAGTCAAATATGCAGTACAAAATGAGGAAATTCATCAGGCTCTCTGTAATCTTTCTATCAACTTCCAGGAATTAGAAAACGATCTTTTCAACACAAAAATCCGAAATGAGATCAACTTCGCCCCAATGAGAAGCTACATTGAAGAATGGCTCAAAAGGCAATTGAAACAGGCCACCAACTAAAGGCAACAGGTAGTTGTCAGCATTCCAGCAACCATCGAGGACATCCTTGAAACCGCAGTCATCGATGACATCAATGAAAAAACAACCGCAAGCAAATACCCAAAGGGCTCAGATGTACCCTCACTATAAGTTTATTGATCACATCCTTCTTTGTTTATCAACCCACTTATTCCAGTTTCTTAAATAGAGATGTATAGGAAAACACTTATACCTTTCCATTTATTTATTTTGCAGGTATTGTACTCTATCTTCTTTCCACAATCATGTTTCTTGTACATATTTATGTAATGGTCTGCAGGAGCCCCAATCCCAGTCTACATGACAAACGCATTGAAATTTTGGTTTATATGTAACAGACTTTAATTTCTTTGTATATTTCAAAATTTCCAGTAGTATGTAACAAACTTTTATTTTTGGACATATTTGAAATAAAAATGCATTTAAATTTGTTTATGTTACAGACTTTATTCTTATCTTTCTCCAGTGTGCATCACAAATGCATTTAATTTTTAATATGTTACAGATTTTTATTTTTATCTTTCACCACTCTGTATGACAAATGCATTTAATTTTTTATATGTTACAAACTTTTTTTTTTTTTTT
>JZKD02S1780516.1:64311-76653 GCA_000966675.3 Picea glauca | reverse complement strand
TTTTTTTAAGAATTAATTAATTAATAATATTTTTTAATTCATTTAATTATTTAAATAATAATATATTTGATTTAAAATGGTTTTCTATGAATTCAAATGCTTTAAACCATAATTAGAGATGAATTTGCCACATTTAAGATAATTGATTTTGAGATTATTAATTTGAAGTGTAACATGTCTTATTTGATAAGGCTATGTGCCAAAATGATAAACTTTATCCCTCAAATTATGATTTCAATCCACTCATATGTAAATATACATATTTGATCACCTCCATTCCATTAATAATAAAGTATTATTTTCTTCCCAGCGTTGTGTCTCCACTTAAAAACAATTTCTTTCAATGCACCCTATTAATATTTAAAAAGCATGGTTGTTGCAAATAAAAATTTACACATCTTGTCAAACACCCAAAATGATGCATATGATCCCAAACATTTTTCCAATGTCTTTGAGTACATTTTGAAGAGCATGCAAAAAATACGGATTCCAAAAGATATTATTATGCCGACTTTGAATCATTAATCTTGGTAATCTACAAATGAATGTTACATTTGTGAAATAATAAGTATCTAGGGTATCACATCGGGATGAGTTAATGAGAAAATGAACAAGTAGTCTGTAGTGCTTTGCACTTATGAAAGCTATGGATGAAGCACCAGAAAACTACAACAAAATAGGGTATTTAGTACTAGTTTTATTGTCGGGTTTAACATCAAGTTTAATTGGCATTATATGTATATTAAAATTTATGGAAATATAAAATGAAAATGTTAAAAAGATGAAAAAAAAAAAAAAAATGATAAGAGAATGCTAGAATTTGAAACCAAATCACTTACCAAAATATGAGAGCTCTATTTAAGTTATGTTCTCAAATCAAATCTGTTAGTAAAAGTATAGATATAAATTGAAACTAGATGTGCAAATTAAAATTTATGGAAACATAAACAATAAATGGTACAGAAACAAAAATAAAATGGAAAATGGTAAGGGAATGTTAGAATTTGAACCTAGATTACTTGCCATATGGAAAGAACTTTACTTGAGCCACATTCCCACAAAAATATGTGATTAAAAGTGCAAATATGAACTAAAACTTGCCTAACCTATGCACACAAACAAGTGAGTAATGCAAATCTAAGATAAAAATCAATATTTAATACTAAGGAAAAAGTAAGTAATGAAAGATAGATGGGTGTGAGGATTTGAACCTAGATCTCCTTTCAAGAATTTGCAAGGGCCTTCCTTAGGCCACACCCATGAACCAAATATGTGCATTAAATAGCCCCTCCAAGATGCCTTTTTTTCTTCTTTCTCTACTAAACATGCAACAACAGTGAATAATAAACATCAACAAATCAATAAGTGGTACACTTGTATGTGTCACCCTAGGCCTTGAAGAGAAGTCAATGATGTTATTATGTCGAAATCATGAGTTATACTAAAGAAATTGCTCGTAAATCACCACATTTGAGCTTGGTCACACTTTTCCTAAAAAGAAGAGTGGTTGATCATTGTTGTCTCATGCATAAGTCATGGTTGGTCACAGGATTCCTATACAAAACCCATGATCACCCCTTTGATCTTATATATTTGGAGAATTCCAAGAAGATCAATGAAAGATGGGTTAACCATGATGCATTACTGAGCATAGAACTTGTGCATGACCTATTTTAACCTACTTCACATGCCTTGAACCTATCTCTAATCTTATTTAAAACTCCTATAAACAGAGGCCCAATTGGTGGTATGGGAACCTATGAATTGAGTATG
Source organism: Picea glauca (assembly GCA_000966675.3). Lineage (NCBI taxonomy): Eukaryota > Viridiplantae > Streptophyta > Pinopsida > Pinales > Pinaceae > Picea > Picea glauca. The sequence continues at coordinate 74,880 of JZKD02S1780516.1, read as the reverse complement.
AAGAGCCCTCACACTAGTGAAAAGGAATTAAAAAATCCTTTGTCATCACATTGCTACATAGTTGGGTGTTGGGCATCAAGACAAGTGAGGTTGAAAGCCTAGGTGAGAGAGTCTATGATCCTCTTATGGGTAAAATCATGAATCTAGGTGTCTATTTTCCTTGTTTTTTGAGAAAATAAAATATTTTTAGAATTTTATCAACTTCCGGTAAACAAAAATATAATTTTTTTATTTAGAATTTCACTTTACAGTAAAAAAAAACATGTCATGAATTTTGTTAGCTTTCTATTGATTATCTTTTTAGTGATTGTTTAATAGCATGTTCTTTAAAAATGAAGGCAATGATAATGAGTTATGTTTGTTGACACCAATTTACTCATTAATAAACTTTTGATTATGAAAAATGAAATATGTTGTAACAATCTAAACAAACTCTATTAAAGTATGACTATAGTTTTGAAGATAACGAATGAATATTATAATTACTACAATTTTTTTTATTTGACACATTAAGATTGACACCATTTATCTACCTTTAAACACATTTAGATTGACACCATTTATCTTCCTAATTTTTATTTAAAAGTAAAATATAAAAGTAGCCTTTTGAAGAGGAAAGTGAAAGGTTCAATAATGCAAATTTTCCATAATGTTTGACTGTGTATTGTTGCCGATGTAGATTTTTCATTTAATTGAATCATTATGTCATCTAAAAAAAATATGCAAGCATTATATTTTAAAATTAACTAAAATTACTAAAAAAAAATTAAAGTGAATACAAATTATATCCAAAGAAAGTTACGGTAAAATCACAAAGTTGGGTAACACTTTCGTGAGAATTTGGTTGTGAAAATTGATAATGGCATGTTTTCGGTTGAACTCTTCAATTTTTCAACCGAGCTATTTTTTCGGCTGAAAATTAAATCGAACGGGACCATTGAAAAATTTAACACAAATTTTAAATCTAGCAACAATTTTTCGTTAAAACTAACTTTCGGCCAAAAAATACTAACTTTCGTTAGGCCGAAAACTTGCAACTATGGCACTTTTCATTAAAGTATGTAGTCACTTCATCTTACTCCAACTTGAGGAGGAGCAGACTACTTAAAATATTGTGAGTCTGATTCAGAACTAGTACCAACATTTTAATAATTGAATCCTCAGATAGATCCTTTACCTCTGCTTGGAATTTTTCCTCTATTTCACTGGCTTTGTTTTCTGGACAAATTCTCCTCTGCTTTCAATGTTGATTGATAAGCATATTCCATCATTCTCATTGTCATCATGATGATTTCTTCTTGGATTTCATATCTCAGACCATTAATATACCTAATAACCTTTTCCTCAGTACTCTCATGATGTCCTGCTCTGATGTTCAATCTGTAAAATTCTTCAGTGTATTCTTTCATTGAAAAACCCTTCTGTCTCAAGTTCCACAATCTCCTGAACATATTGATCTGATAGTCTTTGGGTATGAACTTAACTTTCAATTTAGCTACCATCATATCCTAATTTTTTATCTTGTGCTTACCTTTGTGCCTTTTGTCGGCTTGTAATTCATCCCACCATAGCGCTGCATGTCCCTTTAGTATGGTAACATCATGCTTCACTTTATTTTCATCCTCAATATCTTCATAATTAAAGTACTTGTCTAGGGATATTATCCAATCCAATAGTTATTAAACATTCAAATTGCCTTCATACATCAGTATTTCCATTTTTTCTCTAGCTCCCATTTTTGCAACAGCCTTCAACAAGCGTTCCTCTGCAACGTGTCCTTCTAAAGTTCCTTCAACATCCATTTATTTACTCTCAACTTCACTAATTTCACTAGCATTAGGTTCTCTTCTCTGTGTTGTCTCCATAGCAGCCAAATGTGCAGGGAGTTTCCTCATCTCCTCTTCTGTGGCTGGATTTGCTATAGGTTTGTCCCTACACCTTCTTGGTGGAATGGTTCCAAGTTGTATTCTTCTCTTACAGAGATTAATTATGGCTCTAATACCACTTTATGCATACCCCACCCTCTCCTAAGGTCTGCGCGGCCTCCTGGTCTAGGATCGTTGTAGTCGAGAGATGAAATTAGCTCACAAGCTCCCTCCGAGCCCAAAATCTAAATATACAAGTCCTTAAGAACCTTCTTCCTGAATGTAAATTTTGATTTTAGGGAGTCCCCGAGCACTGGAAAAGCCTCCTAGGCAATCGAGGGCCAGAACCATGGGCCAAATTTTCAATCCCCGAAAGTTTTAGGTCTTCGTCACTTCGAGACTTTTTATCCCTCTTATCTCCCAATACAAAATTCATGAACTGTCGAACACTAAGCAGAAAGATCAATGGTCTTCAACAAATATCAAGATCAACGGCTTGTCCAACATACATACAACTCTCGTGAACTATCGATCACCGAAAAGGCACTTACGTCGAGTCTTAGATCGACGTTCCCCAAGCTCCGAACGATGGACAATCCAGATTCCTCTTCTTCAAGCTTCAGCGATTTCCTTTGATCATCTGAACGACACATCCGCCCATATTCCCCGATGCCAAAATGTCGAACGATTTCTCCTACCTCCACGTGTCCCCTTCTTGATCAATGGCTAGGATGCCTTTAGGAATTCAAATATTTTTCTCCCTGTCTACACAACAACGCAGATTTTCCAAAGTGTCAAGTCCCCGAACTGTGGGATCTTACACCATACGTCCTCTTTGGATGGACGACTTGGATTGAATCTGGCCTTTGGGCCTCCACAAGTCTTCACAACACTGTATTATGTTTCCTTCAAATTGTCGAACCTCCGGATCTATTTCCATGTGTCCTTCCCCTGATCAACGGTCTAGATCTACTCCGGACTTCGAGACTCCAGAGAGATCAAAATCCTCTTCCTTCTCTTCTCCCAGAGTCCCTATGCTCCAGATCTTCTAATTTGACAACATGTGTCCTCTCGAATGGATGACCCAGATGAACTCTGTGTCTTCGGGACTTCTCAGGTCCTCCATTCCTAACTTCCTCCCGAATGTTAGTCCACCAAAGTACACGATCTACTAACATGTGTCCATGGATTTTGTATGGCCACAATTTTCTCCGACCTTCAGCACTTCAGGGGTCCCGAATTCTCCACATGCCAAATTTCCCAAATGCGCAAAGTCTGAAGGACTTCCTCGATTAACCCTTTCACAACTCCTCCTGATCCAATGACTATCCACTCTCCCGCAAACTCTCGAATTGATGTTGACCATAGATCTTCCATCCTCGATGACTTCTGCTTTGAGCTTGATCCACTACTTCTCCGAACGCGCGAAGTCTCAACAACTCACAAGGTTAAACCTTGCATTGCTTCTCCAGATCTAATGGTGATGAAATACCCTGGGTCCTCCTGAACAGATCTCAACCATTCGACCCTTAAAATAATGAATATTCTTCTCCTTAAATATTATGATATTTATCCTTCCCGAGCTTGACCTGACGAGATAAATAGAATCTCTCGTGCCCTCCTATGCACTTGTAACACCCCTGTTTCCCCCAACTTGTAATTAATCATTAATTAGGATTACCATGTTGTGGAATGAGAATGATGTAAGTGTATTATTGTTTGAATTATTAGTAACTGACTGTGGGGGTGAATCCTTGAAATTATTGTCCATGATATCACTAGAGGAAAGAATGTGAAAACTATAAGAGAGGGTTCATTATGTCGAATAAACCCAAATTTCCCTTTGATGAGGATAATAAACCTCCTATGGATCCCAGGGAGAGAAATCAATTAATTAAGAAAGGAATGGTGGTTGAACCCTCAACCACTCCCATGAATGGAAGCATGGTATAGCTACAGAAGGTCAACCTGAAGCACCACAAGGTCCTACAAACCCAAACTGACCTGAGTTTTCCTTCTGACATAAGGAACATGATAGGAGGGATGTGCATGAAAGGAATGCAAAAGAATAAAGAGAAGAGTGGAGAATGTGAGAAGCTCTCCAGTAGAGAGAAGGAATAGAAGGCAGTGAGCTTGATACCGGGGGAGTATCTGATAAACCTCATCGAGGCCATGCCAGAGAGATAAATCTCAAAGAGTATACAGAGAATGGGACTTGAGTAGAAGGTTGTGAGCTTGATGTTGAGGAAGCATCTGATAAACCTCGCAGAAGATGTGAAAGAGAAAGGATCTTTGAGAATTGGAATAAATTCACTGGTGATATCATGGCTTGGCACAGGGGTGGCCATAGTGCTAAGAATGAGTGCCTTTGAGCATATGGTTAGGTGGAAAGGCAAACACCCAGAGTCATTTAGTTGGTTGCAACCTGTAATAGATAAGTATTCTCTTTTCCTGTGTAATTGAACTGTAACTGTAGATTAAAGTTGGATATCCTATGAATTTTTCAGGGATGTGAATGCTTCCTTAATGGTCATACTATATCCCTTTGATTTTTCCTGATTATGTATTTAAGGAATTATCTGTCTTGTACACGTAAATTCTCGAGCCCTGTGGTGACTCAAGTTAAAATAAATGAACTGTGAGTTCATCGACCTTGGGCATAGTTTTGCATGTGCATGTTGACACACCCAATCATTTGGCATCTCCTGGAGGAAGTAGTATGTTAAGCTCAGGAGATATAATGCATGTATGCACCGAGTCTCTGCGAGGCAGGAAGAGACCAAGAGCCTCTTAAGTTCTAGAGTCGATAAATGAGCACAAGGGGTGCACGGAAGAATCCCTCTAAGTGTTAAGTTAAGGATAAATATCACAAAGTGCCCAAGTATTTTAAGAGCTGACAAAGCTCAGAAAGGATAGCAAGACTCAAGTCTCGAATGGGAAGAACCTTTTGTTTGGAAGACGAATGGATGAGATTAGTTCTGGATGAGCTGAAGATCTTCAGGATCGTCAAATTTGGAGAAGGAAAGTGGATGTTAATCCTTCGAGACCTTCAGACTTCACGAGTCTAACGAATTGGGTATATTTGTCATATAGGAGGTGAATCCCCTGAAGTCCCGAAGTTAATGTGGATTGTGGATCTAAGGATCCTTCGGGATCCCTCACGACCATTTGATCATGGGGACACATGTATTACGTTGAGATCATGTGGGGGGACATGTGTCAAGTGACGGCATTGCCAGGTGTTCCTTAGAGTGGCACAACAATTGGTCCCAGGGGACCCTTTAACAGAAGTTACGAGCCGTATATATCTGGGGTCATGTAGATACCCTTGGACCGTCATATTTAGGCTGTGGTCAGTCCATTGTCGACCAACTCTGGGAGAAAAGAGGAGTGTGTTTAATAAGAACTCTTGAAGGTCGGAGAGTTGGAGTTCATCCAAGTCATCCATTAGCTGAGGATAGGTGTCAAAAGATCTTTCATTTTGGAAGATAGCCACTTCGGAGGAAAGTGGGGTTGCGCGAGTTAGGAACTCTCGAAGCCCAAACTGTTGAAGTAAATTATGAATGTCGATTTGAGAGGGACACGTGTCAGTAGTTCACAGAGTCCAGAAGTGGAGCATTGACCAGAGGTCATCTGAAGCTCCAAAGGTAAGGAATCATCCTAGTCGTCCATTGTTAGAAAACGTGGGGGATGGAGATTTACTCTGGGTGAAAGTCATTCCGGAGGAATTGAAGAATAAAGGCATGAGAACTCCTGAAGGCCAGAGTGTTAGAGATCATCAAAACCATCCATTGGAATAGGACGTGTGGCATGAGATCCGTTACTTTGGAGGATTGGTACTTCGAAAGAAAGAACGTGGAGGAGCATTGAATGCAAGTCACCCGAAGAGGGGCAAAGGATGGATATCGACTGTTGATCGAGGAAAACACATGGCGCTTGATCTGTAACTTCAGGTATGGAGAAATTCGGAGGAAAGAGGTGTTTGGAGTGTTGAAAATCCCGAACACCAAAGTCCCGAAGTAAATCTCAGTCGTCGATTGTGAAAGAAGTGTGGACCATAGATCTTGTCTCTGCATGTTCACGAGTTCAGAGTTAGGTGGATTTGGAGTTAGGTGTTTCGATAACACCCAGAGCTTGAATCTTTGAAGCACCTCTGAGTTGGCGCTTAGGAACAAACCGAGGTCATATGAAAGAAGGGGCCTAGCATGGAAATATAGCGCTTGTTGTTCAAATCCTTCAAAAGGGATAGGAAAGAGCTTACGGGTTTGGAATAACCTATACCTTGGTGAAAGGGGAACCTAGAGAGAGTTAAGCAAAACAAAAATTTTGATTCCCCACCCCTTAAAAGAGAACCTAGGGGGCAGGTGTGTTACAAATTGGTATCAAAGCATGACAAAAAAACTTGGCTTTCTTGGGCTCATGCATGAGTCATATGAAAATATTTCTAGAGGACTTTAAGGGGTAACACGCTATCTTACCTCATTCTTAAGAGGCTTAGAAAACCTCTACTGAAGAGAGGAATGAGATCATTTACTGTTGATAGATGTTTTGGAAATTGGCACTGTATGTTGCTAATGTTCCCAAACAAAGAATTTGACTTCACTGTGCAATTGTATGTGCTCTTATGCATTCATAAGATTTAGTTACCAAGGCTAAGATGAGCCTGTGGAGAATGTTACTACCATACATAAATCATTTGCATAAGTTTCTTGAGTAGAAGGATGCAAATTTAAAATAAAGTTGGTATTTTAACCAACGAGATTGAATCATTCAAGTCTGTGACAAAGGGAGCCTAGCATTTCTTGGGAAATGATAGATGATCCTACAGGAATGGGATTATGCTGAAGAACGCTAATATTTAAACTAAAATAGCATTGTGAATGGATGGAAAGGATCTGTAGCAATAATTATTACTTCTTTAATGAAGGGTTAAACCTAATACAGGTGTATAAGCCCTCATGATCAGAGGAATGAGTCTCGTGACCATTCCCTGAAAAGGGAGAGCATGTGCAGCTCTTGGGTTTCAAAGTGGACTGAGAAACGAATTTTGTTTCTAGGTACATGAATTGTTGGACAGGGTTTTCCTAATCAAGTTGAGAAACAAAACTGTGGAAATATAGAGTGATTGAGTGAGGAATCACAATAGCCTCCCTTGCTTGGTGGATAGGAAACTAATATACCAGATTTCTTATGGGAGGAGGAGAGTGGCCTCCATCCCGGACTGTTGTTGAATAGAAGGAAAAATTATAGGTGTAATGTTCAAGACCTTTATTGACCTAAAGATACTCTGGATTTCTGAACCAAGATACTTAGTAAGTAACATAATTTGAGATTGCATTTGGGATCTAAAGGGAATAATCCAAATGGTATTAGACATTAAATTGTTAAAACTAATATAAAATGGTTGACTAAATGTTGATCATGAATGTGGTAAAGGAAGTGTTGGGGCACTTCTAGAAGCCCAATGGGTCAGAATGACATCCAGTGGTGGATGGTGGCCATATAGATATAGTTGTAAGCTAGTCTGGATGATTCTGTTACCTTGAGCATGGTTATAATTTCCCAGACTATATTTATAAGTTGTATGTTGAGGCAAGAGTGTTTTCTTCCTAGTTGTTGTCGTATCAAAAGGGAACATAGTTATGACTATGTCTGATTCAACTTCCATGTGGATGTCATGTGAATGACTACAAGATCTCAACTAAGAGGGAAACTCAGTGTTCAGTGTCCCTATGAGGCTTGTCATAAGGATGCAAACAATATCCTTGGAGGAGGATCTGGAAGTCTGAGATGCACATGTGCATGCATGACATGGAAAGGGTGCAAGCAATGAGCTTGCATGATGAATGTTTGGTTAGGTTTGTGTGCATTTATTCTTAAGTGCATGGATTTAATGCATTGTGAAGCTTCTTGATATCAAGACTGATAGTAATAYCRGTTAGGTATGAATGATATTAAATGTGAAAGTGATGCACATGTATGATGTAAGGATATATGTATACTAAAGGCACAATATGGCTKCCWTGATGARTGATATGTAAGGMAAGAATTGCACTTGCCAAGATTAAGTGAATACCATAGACGCATGGTTGAATCCATTTTTAAAGAGYCATGAAAGTTCTTTTTTGAATGATATATTAARGGGGATGCACTCCATTTCCTCARGAAAKAYGAGTATAAATAAATGAAAGAGTAAATGAGCAATGATGGTATGTTTTTAGGATAAGAGGAAAATGATTATGCCTTGAGGATCACATGAGAATGATTTTGAGCAGTCATGAGTTGACTAATTTTAGAATAGAGATGTATGTAGACTATGAAATATACCCATGGTAGATACACACAGACTTTTGTTTATGCATATGGTTAAGTACATCATGGATGTACATCATGGATGTAAGTTATCAACACAAAGAATATGTATGGATACATAATTTGGGTGCGTGACAAAGATGCATGTTTACATTCCTTATGGAATATTTGAACATCTAAATCTAACTCAAGGCTGAGGCCATCACAGATAGTGATAGACGTCCAATAAGGAAGTTGCATGCCGAGGGAGTTCCTAGTGGAAGAATTGTGTGAAAACTCTGTCAGGAGGTCAGAGTCACAACCTTAATAATTGTTGAGAACTAAGCAATGGGATACAAGATTATATATATATATATATATATATATATATATATAATCTTGGATTACATTTTGAAAGCATCATGTAATGAATAGAAGACTAATGAATGAATAGATGAGTATGTTTGACTGAATAGGCTTGGTTGAAGCCATGTTAAGAAAGGGTAGTGGGGCATTAGAGATAACTCAGCTTGGCTGAAAACTCCCAGGTAGTGTAGAAAGAATTGGAAGAAGGGGAGAGCCCTCAATTCCTTTCCTGCTGAGTATTATGTTTTCTCTAGGATGAGAGAGATGGTACGCTGATGAAAGTAAATTTTTTGGCACCATAGTGATGATGGTCATATTGTTGTAGAAACAATTGAAATTTGTTTATGTTGCAATCATGAAAACATTAAGGATAATGTGATGAAGTGCATAAAGATGTTCTAGGACATGTCTAAAAATGTTTTTTTGTCTTGGAGTTATGCACAAAATTTTTGGAAGGAAGTTGTATGCCACGGATACCCAAGTAGAGTATGATTTAGGAAGAAAACCTCGATTGAATTAGGTTAATCAAGAACCTGAAAAAGGAGATGAATATGAGTCATTCATCGGAAGGAACACCGATTGAAGTCGTCAAATTGACTTCAATATCCACTAGAGTTAATGGATCAAACACCACTCATTTGATTAGATCGATGGTCAGGGATCATTGTGGGACGCGAAGGAGAAATTAATGAACGTACTAGTTCATGACCCGCAATCAACCTGCACCGTTGATCTCGTCGGGGTGGATGATAAACTACCACAATTAAAATATTCGGGTGAGAAATTTTCAGATTGCGGAGATTGAACTCTCTGATAAAGAGAGAGAATATTGGGATTTCACAATCATTTTGAACTGTCGATCTATGAATGATCAGTGGGTGAACCTACAAGGAACCCACACATTAATGTCACATAAAACCCATACTGTGATTGGGTTCTCAATCTAAATCATTGGTCAAACACTTATGTATTGGAGTTATTATTATCTAGAAATCGTGTGGTTTAAAAATTGATCGAGGGATAATATCGACAACCTGCGATCATTGTGGAGATTGCATATGCACACGGGTTAATGTTGATACCCATACCCATAATTTAAATTCAATATAGCATTGTTTTTATTTTTGGATCTGATCATAGATTGGAAGGCCCATATTCATTATGGAGATCAAAAGGAGAATTAAACTGCGAGCTAGTTGAGGTTCTGCAGTCCCTTGCAATTGTTGGATCTGGTGGAAGACATATCTACACTATCGATTTGTAGACAAGGGGTTTAGCCAGTATCATAGTTCCTGGACACGGGAGATGAAAGGATAGTGCCTGAAAAGAATAGAGTCGAGGTTACAACTCTCAGTCGCATGGAGAGAAAATGGAGTTCCTCTGGGACAGTCAAGGAAGATAGAGTTTAGCACTCTACGTTAGACTATGGTCGCGAGGACTGGTTCTATGGGAATAAATGTGCTCATGGCCAACACATGCATGGAATTTCTTCAAGGAAATGCATGTTTGCATGAAAGGAAGACAATGGACCTTCCGAAAATTTTACTTACATTGTTTGGATGTCAAAGGAAAGAAAATTTGGGTGGCCATGAGTGTGAGAACCTTGGTTAATAACGAGGAAAGAATGCTTGGGTGCATTCAATAGAAACTTATAGTTTCATATGTGTCGACCTGGGATCATGACTAACTTGTATCAGGAAGCACAATCCAACTCCAATAATGAACAAGAATGAATAAGCCATGTGGTGAAGAGATTGGCTAAGCTCCAACACACCATGGAAGAGTGCTTGTCATAAAGTGTGGAAAACTTGAAATCAATGCAAGGGTACATTCGGTATGAATGTGGCTAGTTGGCACATTCATTAAAGTCAATTGATATCTGAATTGCATTTGAAAAGTTTGGTAGAGTGAAATGATGCATAGGTAAGGGATTATTGTTTTCCCATATTTATATAGATGTGGTGCAACTGTTAGAATGCACAAGTTAAGAAAGACTGTGATGACATTTTAAGTGTGGTGAGAATATATATATATATATATATATATA
>JZKD02S1780516.1:13689-25798 GCA_000966675.3 Picea glauca | reverse complement strand
GAGATGAGAGATACCCAATGACAAGGCATCATGAAGCAACTCAATAACTGCACTATACTCGGTGACATTATTTGTGGTGTCACCTAAGCATATACCTCCGGAAGATAACAACTGACCCTGAGGAGTGAAGATTACCCAGGCTGCGGAGGAAAGCCTCTGCGTGTGTCGACTAGCACCGTCTACATATCCAACGAACACCTCGGACTCACTTGAAATCTGCCATATTGACGAAAGATAACATCAATGACACGTCCATAACACTTTAAAAGAAACTTAAAAAGTAATAGTACAAAGACTATACATATGTTACAAAAAGTTACGCACAGTGACCTGTCTATGAGTAATACTTCTTGAGGTAGAGCCCATTTTGAGGCTCCGCCAAAGCATTCCCTTCAAAATCAACCAAATGATAAGCACCCTTTTTTAATACCTCTTTTATAATGAAGGGTCCAAACCACATGGGTTTAAACTTTCCTACCCCCAGGGGGTCCTTGTCTTGGTCATAGACCAGGACAAGGTCGCCTTCAGAGAAAATCTAAGGATGAACGGACCTATCATATTGACATTTGACCTTATGTTTGTGAGCCTCGTCGACCAGGGCCGCATCGCGACGCTATTCATCAAGCTGCTCAAGGTGTACAAACCATTCTTCAAGCGAAGAAGTGTTTGGAAATAATTGTACTGCCAATTTCAGAGATGGGATTTGACATTCGATGGGCAAGACTGCCTCCAATCCGTAAACGAGTTGAAAAGGTGAGAAACCGGTGGCAGTCTTAATAGATGTTCGGTAAGCCCATAATGCTGAGTATAAAATCAAATGTCAATTTGACTTGGTTGAGTTGATAGTTCGTTGTAGAATCATCTTAAGAGTCTTGTTTACAGCTTCCACTTGCCCATTGGATTGGGGCTAGTAAGGTGATGAATGTTCCTATCGTAACACAAGATTTGATGTTAATTCGGTCATCATTTGATTATGAAAGTGACTTCCATGGTCAGTGACAATCTCTCTCTAGACACCGAACCTTGCTATGATCTGGTTGAATAAGAAGAGAGTTGCAGTCTCTCGATCATCTTTAAACATTGGCATAACTTCGACCCAGTTAGTGAAGTAGTCGACAGCTACGATGATATAGCGGTGCCCCCTTGCTGATGGGGGGTCGCATGTAGTGTAATAAATCCCCCAATTAGTGAAGGGACCAACTGTGATGATAGGAAACATAGGAGCAGGATGTGCCCTCATCTTCCGAGAGAAGATTTGGTATGGATGGCACTTCTTGACCGATTCGATACAATATTTGATAAGTGTCGGCCAGAAGTAACCTGCTCGTAGAATATTTTGGGTTGTTTCCAACCCAGATAAATGACCGCCACAAGCTCCAGTATGGAAATTGTTGAGCACTATGACGGCCTCCTCATGAGTGAGACATCGACGCAAGATGCAGTCCACACCCCTTCGATACAACATATCATCAAGCATGAGATAATTCTTAGCCTGATGGCGTATTCACCGACGCTCGTCACGAGAAGCAGAGGTGGGGCACTTCAAATTCTAGAGATAGAAAATTATATCTCCGTACCAGGGGTCTGAAGATGCAATCGAAAACATATCCCCCCCGGATAGGCGATTCCTCAAGCACAACGTCACCTGACTCAACTGGAAGTTCCGAAATAAGCTCTGCGAAGACCAATGACTTTTTAGACTTTGTTGAAACAAAATCTAAGTAAAATTCTTGGAGGATGACTATCCACCTACTAATTTTTCCGCTGATAACTCGTCATGTCAACATGTACTGGAATGGATTCATGACAGCAATGATGGTGGTCTTACAAAACAGAACATAGTGATGGAACCGTTGAATAGCATGAACTGCTGCCAACGCAAGTTTTTCGATATGTGAATAATTAAGTTTCAGTCCTACGAGGCCTCGACTCAGGTAATAGATCACGTATTCTGAGAACGAATCGTCTTCCTGAAATAAAACCATGCCTATGGTTGACACTGAGGCATCCAGATATAACAAGAAATCCTTGTTGTATTTAGGTGGTCGTAGCAGCGGTGCGGTTGTGAGGGCGTGTTTTAATGCGTCGAAAGAGCGTTAAGCGGCTTCGTCCCAGAAAAAGGGAACATCTTTCTTCAGTAAACGCATAAATCCCTTGGTTATTTCGGCATAGTTCGCGATGAAGCGTCGTAAGAAGTTCGCCTTGCCTTGTAGACTCTGAAGTTGTAATATTGTGCACGGGGGGGGCAACTGGATTATTGCCTCCACCTTAAGAGGATCGACCATGATCCCTGTTGTTGATACGATGAAACCTAACAAATGTCCTGACGTTACGCAGAAGCTTCACTTGTTTGGATTCAAGTGAATCCTGAAGTAGCGACAACGTTCGAAGATTAGTATAAGGTGCGTGGGATGATCCGTTCGCTTGTGAGAGCATGATGCTAAATCATCTAGATAGGCCTCGACTATATGTTTGAGGTCATGAAAAGAAAAAGACATGGCCCGCTGGAATGTGGCTCGAGCATTTTTAAGGCCAAAAGGCATCTTACGATATGAGAATGTACCCGACGGACAAATGAATGTCATTTTGTGTTGGTCCTCAGGTTTGATTTGGATTTTATTATATCCTAAAAAACCATCCATGAACGAAAAGGCTTCACAACCGGCACATTCATCAATGATCTGGTCAATGAATGGTGTTGGAAAATTATCTTTGGGACATGCCTTGTTCAAATCAAAAAAATCGGTACATACATGAATCATGCCTTGTTTTTTATTGACCAACATGGGGTTTGACACCCATTGAGTCAAATGAATAGGATAAATGAAACTTGCCTTGAGAAATTTCTCAGCCTCAATCTTGATGGTTGCTTCTTTCTTAGGATTGACTGAATGAAGTTTTTGTCAAACAGGCTTGGCATCAGGATACGTTGTGATTTCATGTTCAACTATTTTTTGATCTATACCTGGCATTTCCTCATAAGACCAGGAAAAAACGTCGCAAAATTCTTTGAAAAGATCTGTGTAAATTTGAATCTCTTCGGGGGAACAATCTTCTCCGACGAAGACATTCTCCACGACGCCAGGGTTTCAGGAGATGTTAATGGGTATAGTTTTAGCGATAGTCGCCATATTCCCCTCAGCATAAATTCCCTGTGTAACTAAGAGATTAATAGGACATGGCTGATCTCCCATCATGGTAACAGTGAATTTTCCTGCCTCAATTCGGCTTAACTCTGGGAGGAAATATGATTTGTGATGAAGATCTTCCCAAGGTTTGTCCAGACTAGTCATTTCTTCGATTACTGCTTTGTCAGAAGGCAATACTAAGTCTAACGAATCAACGTTAGCAAGAGAACCCTGAGCCAAAATAGGCTCTAGAAGTGGATCTAACTCTTGTGCGGGAGTCATATCAGGGTTAGCTGAGGCTTGCTAGACTAAAGAGTATGCTACCTCAGCGACTAACAAGGGCATGGACATGCTAGGGTGCCCTACCTCATCCATCGTGGCTGATGGGGAAGGAAGAGTCCAATGATCCTCAAAGTAAGTCGTGCGGAACGACGAAACTTGAAAAATCTCAACCTTATGGTGATTAGATATAAATTTGACATCGTCATGAGAAGGTGGGTAATCGAAGGTACCCATCAAGGACGGGCACAACCCAACTCCTACGTTAACGACACCTGGTTGAGGATTATCAATCATAGGGACCATGGATGCCCCCGAAGCTGGGTCAGGTCTGGAGAAAGACAATTGATCGATGGTCACTATCCGGCCCTCGTGTGGAAACAACAAGACTCGAAAAACTGTAGCAACCATAGCTTGCATAGCATAAGTCCAACTCCGTCCTAACAAGAGGTTATAGTCGAGGGGAGCCTCGACTACCTCTACTTCGACACACACGGTCTTCCCTCCTAACTGCACAGGGAAAGAAGGAATGATTCCATGTGGTCGGAAAGAACGACCATCGAACACAGTGAGGAGAGTAGGTGATGGAGACAAAGCAGGCCGGCCAATGGCCTTCCAACATGCTAAATACATAACGCATGTTGATGCGCCCTTGTCGACCACCGTGAGGAAGACATTCCATGTAAAAGTTTTTGTGGGATGAGCCACTACTATCTGAAATGCTACGGGGTAAGGTAGACAAGGTTTTAAGTCGATTGTATCTAACATGATGGTACCCGGATTACAAGTCTCAGTAGAGCCCAAAACGGTTAACAAGGCTTTCATCTAAGCAGGGAATCCTTGGAGGACCTCCAAAGCAAACATCGCACAAGGGGTTTGTGATAAATCCTCCACCACAGAGTAATTCTGGGTGGCCCTTGCGTTTGGGTTGTGAGAAGATTTTTTAAATGCACCCTTTGGAATGCATGTCATTGTTTCTCCCAACGTCTTCTCAATCTGTAGAGGAAGAGATGGAAGATCAGCTTCTTTACCCTTCTCAGAAGCGCTTGGTTTACTATAGTCGTGCGCTCTAGTCGTTATGAAAGCATCACCCCTAACCATATATACGTTCATGGATGAGGGATTGTTTGGAGAAGGGAAGGCTTCTTGGCTGCCCCCTTCTGTGCTTGTAGAGGCTTGAGTTAAATTTTTCCCATGTTGAAAGGGATTAGTCAACACTTATTGTTGTTGTTGTGTGACAAAATTCTGGGCCTCTGCAAGTCGAGGACAAAGATGGGTCGGGTGGTATTCCGCACACAAGTTGCACGGATACCTCGCCTTTCGTTTTTCCGTGGTGTCCCTGCCAGCATTATCAGTGGGTTTTTTATCCCCCTTACCCTTCTTTCATTGTTTTTTCTTCCCTTCAAGATGTTGGGTGGCCTTTGGGTTAGTTGACTGCACGGAGTGTATGTATGACGTTTGGGTAGGGGGAGCATCCAAAGCAGTATTTTGGCTGGCTGATGTGTGTTGTATGGATAACTGTTGCAACTGTTTTGTCAATTTCTCAGTGGGCTTGGTTTGTGTTGAACCAACAATACCATTGGCATGTGGTCCAACTCTCTGTCTAGTTTTATCTAGTATCAAACGTGGTGCATCTGGCAAGAGGTTGTATAATAAACCAACTGAGAATAGATGAGCTCAAACTGTTGATCCCTCATGATGGCATCTTCTTCAGAGAAAACTCTGGAAGTCACGACATCTTTGGATAACTGAGGAACCAAAGACTTAAGGAACCACTCAAGCAGGAATGTTGGTGGGACTGGCACTTTGATTAGACTCTTCCGGCGTCTCCACTCTCGGATATGATCAGAGATATGGTCTGTTGTTGTCTGTTTGAAATTGGCGAGCAGCTCTGTTCCAGCATCCCATCTCATAGGTAACTCGAAATGGTTAAGGAAGGCCATTGCCAGTTCGCCAAAAGAAGAGTATCTTGAGCGATCGAGCTCGATGTACCATTTCGCGGCACTCCCGATAAGAGTGCGTTGAAACAATCGCAACTGTACGGAGTCATCTTTCAATGAGTTAGATGAACACCAAAGATGGAAGGTAGTCACATGATCACTTGGATCTTCATTAGGCCTGGCCTCAAACTTTGGAATGTCCGAAGGTAACTTCGTTAGCATAGGAGGCCAATGCGGATCGTGACAAATAGGATCATTTAACAACCTTGTCAAATCTTACAAGTGTAAATTCGTCAGGAATGGTAGTTTGGGTTGTTGCTGATAACCTGGGAAAAAGGGTCCTGGAGTTTGACAGGCACCAGGCTACCAGGAAAAGTTTGGCTGCCGGCCCGGATTCTGGTAGAAAGCATGGCCCTGACCAGCGTAAGGATTTTTCATCTGTGGAGACATCATCGGCTGATTTCCCATAAAGGACNAACTTCGTTAGCATAGGAGGCCAATGCGGATCGTGACAAATAGGATCATTTAACAACCTTGTCAAATCTTACAAGTGTAAATTCGTCAGGAATGGTAGTTTGGGTTGTTGCTGATTACCTGGGAAAAAGGGTCCTGGAGTTTGCCAGGCACCAGGCTACCAGGAAAAGCTTGGCTGCCGGCCCGGATTCTGGTAGAAAGCATGGCCCTGACCAGCGTAAGGATTTTTCATCTGTGGAGACATCATCGGCTGATTTCCCATAAAGGACATAGAGTGTTATGCATGCATTGTGTTTGAAGGACTTTGGAAAGGATTACCCCATGCCGGTCTGGATGGGAGAGGCATAGTAGTCTATCGAGGGTTCCATTGATTGTGGAAAGAATTACCCCAGAATGACATTCCAGAGGATGGAACAGATCCTTGTCCTGAGTTCCAAGGTCCTCCTATATGTGCCCCCTGTGTAGGAATAGTACCCTGCGCAGGAGTAGACTGTCCAAAAATGGGATTACCCCCAGATGGGAAAGCGGTTGATGAGAAAGTGTTGTTACCAAACGTCTTGTTCCAAGAAAATGGTATCGAACCTACCGGCATACTGTGCGCAGGTGTTCTTTGACTCCCTGCTCCAAATGAACTAGTGTGTGTAGGTTGTCCGGTGGACTACTGATGCGGACCACCAAGCGAAGGGGACGAAGGAGGGATATGACCTCCTGCATAAGGAAAAGCGTTAAAAGGGACAGGAGTGCTCCCCATTTGACCTTGCAGAGGAGCATTAGAGCTCCCTGCCCCTAGACCCAAAGTCTGTAAAGTGGAGTAGGTTAGTCCAGGACTTATACCCAAACTAGGCATACCGTATGAGAACGGAGGGTCTGTCGCACTAGGTGTGAAGGGGGTTGTGGCTGCCACCATAGACGGGTTCGGTCCACTGTGCGGCGTAGTTTCGGCTGAGACCATGGTGGCTCGGACCGACGATGGTAAGTTAGGAGATGATTCTCCTGTGTTAGCAACTGTGGTGGGAATTGAAGAATTCCCAGAAGAAGTAACAACGTTTGTTTCCATAGCTGTGTAAGGCACTCTTTAGCGTTCGTGAAATTGGATTGGTTCAATAAATGGTGTCGAAATATCAGTGGTTGGGGTTTCAACCAAGCCAAGAGTGGCAGTTGATTCCTTTGGGAGTTGTTCGGTCACAAAGGTTTGTAACCCGGTTGCTTCGAAAGACCCTTGTTGGTCTAGCTTCCGCCTTAATGGTGGCGGGGGTGGCTCCAGTGTAACCGGCGGCAGGCCGAGAAGATTTTGTGACCGGCGGAGCTCGAGATCCTCCACTTTGTGAGAATATCCAAGACATGCTAAGGTATTCTACACGTTAAAAAGTAACACACACTAAAAAGAATCCCCTAAGAGATAAGACAAGCAATCACTAAACTATTTGGAAGAAAAGTTACAACAACCAACACTAGAGCAACTTACTGGTGCAAGTACAACTCGAATACGGAAGCACCCTCCAGGTATACTCTACAAATCATGGCCTGATGTCTATCCTAGGTACCACGGTATACCCCCGCAGTCACCCGTGTATGTCCCTAAAAAGATTGCCAACTAGGTTGTCAGCACGCGAACAGTCACCAGGTGGGTACAGTCGAAAGTTTGGTAGACCACAATGAGCAGGGTATCAAGCCTGAAATTTGTCAAGGGTATCGAGAGAAAATGGTCCGGAAGACAACTAAGATTCAAGACCCACGAAGCCCCGTGGAAAATGCAAACGACGGAATCCCAAAACAAGCCCTCGATATGTGTTCTCCACTACGATTGGTCCAGCTTTGGAGGGGTTATCTCCGCTACCTTTATGCATGTGACCTCGTGTTTATCCCCTGTGTTAGAGGGGGGTCCCGGATAACTTCCATGAAACTGGACTTAGACACTCCTTACCTCAAACTCTAATGTTTGGTTTTGAGTGGCCTTGAAGAGTTTCCTCTCCAACCTAATTCAAGGCCCTAATCCTGAACTAGTTTGTGAACCCTACAAACATAAAAGTCTAGTAGATTTTAAGATTAGCGTTGCTTTTAAGGATTTTTATTACGTCAAGGGGTATGAGGGTGAAACTGATGATGTGTAAAGATGAAAGAAAAAACGAATGAAAAAAAACGGAAACAAAAGACATTTACAAAATGCAAAATTTCAACAACTCTTCACAAAGAAAGATTTCTTTTTCTTTTCAATTTTTCTAAGATTTTATACAGTAAACCTAAAGTAATTTCGCTCGACTACGAGCTACTTATGCTCTAAATTCACTACAAAAACTTACGAAATAAAAGCCTTCTCCCTAGCTAATGATGCAGAAACACACTCTTCAACCAAAGAAGAAAATGAAAAGAGATTTTTTATTTATTTAAGTGCTAGTAAAGCAACAAAGGGAAAATACCGACAAGCACAAAACCAAGAAAAACAAATTCTGGCTTAAAGCGCAGATCGCAAAGAATCAGAGTAAAGAATCACACAATGGAAATAAAAAACAAAAACAAAGACTCTCACTCTTGTCTAAAAACCATAAAAAAAAAATTGTATTTTCTGTCAAATATTAACTGAGAAAAAACAGGCTAAGGGTAAGATGACCTAACCTACTGACTGTTCAAAACTAGACTCAAAAACCTGAGAGGAATACTTCTCATCAAAGGAGGGGATGACTGCCCCACCCTGAACAAAAAGTAGCATGTCAAGCACGTGAATGTCACTAAAACAGCACGTGTGCAAACGCGTGCTGACCAGAGACAGGAAGCGTGTACACGCGGGTTGACCTTATACACGCTGCGTGTATGTCTAAATTCTAAGACAAAAATGAAAACAGGCAGTCCAGACCAGGAAGAGGCCTCTGGTATTGATAACCAGGGTCCCTTGAAGGCTTGGATGCTCTTTCTAATAGAAAAGAAAAAATAATGCAAGGAATAATAAGGCGAAAAAAGAAATCTGAGATAGTACTGTGAACTAGCAAGACTCAGACAGGATTCCAGAAAACCCCCTGAGAATGTGTAATTCTGATAGGGAAGAGGAGGACTGCCTCTAAGGTTCTCTGAATTCCTACATGCTACTACTATCTCTACAGCTAGCATTCACACGCGGGCTGTCAGAGGATAGGGCGCGGGTACACGCGTGCAGGCCTTCTGCAGGCCGCGTGTACCTTTGTGTGTCCCGAAAACTACAGTCAAGCAAAAGTTAGGGAAAGCTGGTATGGAAAACCAAACTCCCTTCTAGCTCAGACCTTACAGAAAAAGACAGGCAAAGAAAAAACAGAAAACCTAATCTTTAAACTACCCAAATCCTTATATAAATCCAGGAACCCTAAAGAGTATTCTCCCCAGTACAGTCGCGAATTTTGCATGCAAGTCTGACCCTAGTTTGCTAGTCTGTAGGGTGTTTTTCCCCAACAACACAAGGCAATCTGGTTGTATCTTCTACTTTCATTTAATATAATACAGCGGTATGTCCCTTTCCCATAAAATCACTCTTATTTTATTGCATAATTCCTTGATCATATGCATATGTTGACATTGAATATACTTTGCTATCTTTTCTTTGGTTGGTTTGTGTTGTCTTGGACCTAATTTCACAAGAACACTGGAGCAAAGCAGGAACAACAGAGACCTAGTGAAGCGATATAAAGGTATGTCACTCATTCTTTCTTAGTAGTAGATTCAATGACCACAACTTAGAGAAAGAGTCATGTCCTGTCTTGTTTTTTTCTAGATCTAGGTGGATCTAGGGAGATCTGTTAGTTCCGCACCTATCGATTTATCCAGTAACAACGGGGCCCACATGACTTTTGGCACTTCATCTCCTAGGGTTAGGTTTTTGGATGTCTAGGGATTTTTACATTCCTGTTTATTGTAAAAAAGGCCTTCAAAGCCTCGTTGTAATCATGTTCTTGTGAATGAGCACAGGCGTCACATATCTTCTCAGAGATAAGTTGCCACCATTCTAGCAAGCTTGTTTTCCACTGCATTTTACAGTTTCAGCTTATTGTTGGATCATGTTGTCATTGATGTCAATGGTTTGATTGATTGATGTCATTTATTGATGTCAAGTGATTGATTGATGCCAAAGGATTTATTGATTGATGATTGATGTAATGTAATATATATTGCCCTTGATGAGAACACATAGATGAAGATGGATCAATGAGTTGTCATTGATATGATGAAGATGGATCAATGAGTTGTCATTGATATGATGAAGATGGATCAATGGGTTGTCATTGATACATGATGAAGATGGATCGATGTGGTTTCATTGGTATATGATGCATTGTTGGAAAAATGTATAGATGACTCATTATTGTCTGATCATGATTGATAAGGTGCACAAATGGATGAACTCCAAGGTGGTCCCCTTATGATGAAAGCCCTAATGGGAAGACTCTTTGTGGATTGAGTTATCCTAGAAGAATGGTTGGAGGACCCATGCTCTCATTATTTTATTATCATGATTGATAAGTTTCACAAATGGATGAACTCCAAAGTGGTCCCCTTATGGTGAAATCCCTCATGGGAAGACGCTTTGTGGATTGAGTTATCCTAGAATAATGGTTGGAGGACCCATTATTGTATGTGGAATAATGAGATGAAGATCAAGAAAATTTTTGGTGAAACTATCCTAGATGGATAGTTCTTGTCATGCCATTTCCGATGGTATGTGGAATGTCACATAAATTCTCATGGTTTGAGAGTTATGGCCTTACAAAGATGAAGGACCCACATGAAGGCTTGAATCCCCCAAGGTCAAAGAAGTCAAAGTGACCTAAAAGAAGAAATCATTATTTAATGATAAAGTAAAGTGACAAAGTCAAGGTGGATTATTTAAATAATAAAGAGAAGTGACAAAAGCAAGAAATGATAAATTAAGGTGACAAAATCAAGAAGGAATATTTAAATGATAAAGTATTGGAGAAATTTCTATTTATGGAAAGTGGTTAACCCTAAAATAAGGAAAATATGTTAAGTGACCTAAAAATGGGTTAAGTGACCCAAAAATGGGTTAAGTGACCTAGAGGATGAAAGTATAAACAGTATAGAAATGATCTCTTGTAGATCATCCTTTTTCTGGATCAATGGAGAGCTTCTTGTGAGAATATCTTTTGGAGTATTGGTGGAGAGCTTCTTGTGAGAGCTTCTTGAGAATTTTTGGTGTGGAAAACTTGAGGATATTGAATATATATAGGTGAATGAGGTAACCAAAGGATATCTAAGACGAATTTCATAGGGAAGGTGAAGAAAAGAGGGTCGGAATTCAAGGGAGGATAAATTCTTTTCATGATGCTTTCTAAGGTATGTTATTTACAAGTCATCTCACCATTTACGTAATAAATGTTTTTCTATAATGTTTCAGATTGTGAGATTGATATTTCATTGAGGAAACATATTCAAGTATCTGTGGTAAAAAATTCATCTTGTGGGTCGTTGTATTTTTGGAGATACACTCTGTGGAAAATAGGGTTTGTGGCTAGTCTTGAAACTAGTCTAAAACAAGTGTTTCGGGTAAAAACATCATAACTTCTTCATAACAGATCCAAATTTAATGAGACCAATTGTGGTGGTTATACTACATTCTGTATTATGTTTTTTTATAGTTTCATATCAAATCAACAAATATTATGTGTGGGGCACGCTCTATAAGGTCGCTCTCTAGAATAAGCCAGAATTAAGAAAGGTATGCCATTTTTGCTATAACTGTTTTTCTGAGAGGTCAAAAGTAGTGAAACCTGGAGGAATTGCATAAACCACACTGAACAACATTGTGTATCAATTTCAGATATTTATTAATTATAGTTACAAAGTTATGATTATTTCAAGTTAGGGTTGTTGACTAATCCAAAACTAGTCATGGTTGAGACAAGCAGTTGATGAGTTGGCACATACATGAGGTGGATAGTTGATGATGTTGGTACATATTGATGAGTCATTGTTGATGATTAGTTGAAAAATTATTGGTATATACTTAATACATGGTTGGATCCACTTGTTTATGGTACAGGTTGATTACATGTTGTTTGGCACAGGTTGGTACATGGTTGATGCACTTGTTTATGGTACAGATTGATATCTATTGAGGATTGTTGCCTCATCTCATTTGGTGCTGAGAATGTAAGTTGAGTCTTTAATATAGAGATGGTTCTCTTGTATATTTGTACTCTATTCAATTGTTGCTGAAAAACCCCCGGATTGAAGTCCATAATAAAAAGAAAAATTGTACATACATCTTGTGTTCCTTGTGTTTCTTGTGGAGATGATTTGTTGATGATA
>JZKD02S1780505.1:60558-80325 GCA_000966675.3 Picea glauca | reverse complement strand
GTTTTTTATTTGTATTTTATTATGTTTTAATGTTTTCATTTATTTTTTAATTAATGTTTGGATTAATAAAACACTAACCAATGTACTAACTAAACTATTAATTAATTAATTAATGTATTATTTAACTAGTCTAGCCTATTTAATTAAACTAATTATACTAAATTTTATTACTAACATTATTAACCTATTGATTTTATTTTTATCCTAAGTTTGTTTACTCATGGAGGGGAGGTGGGCGAGAAGTGGCCAATGGGACAAATGGGCAAAGGGAGTGAATGGCACAACGATGGATGAAGGATGCAATAGGGTGATGGAGGATCAGGCGAAATGGATGGAGGGGAAAAAGGAAACAACCGAGAGACCAACAAGACAGATGTCTTCATCATGGGGGCAACGCCAAAAAAATAGCCGAAGAATCGAGTTACCTATGATTATAGGACCCTAACAGAACCAATACACATCCTGGACCAGAAAGTAAAATTGCTCAAGAAAAAAGACATAGGGATGGTAAAGGTTCAATGGAACTTCTATGTTCCTGAATATGCTATATGGGAGCATGAAGAAAACATGTGGGAAGAATACCCACAAATTTTCGACAATTTTGAAGAAAACATAATGCAAGACTCCATTTTGAGCAGCTAGAGTTCTGGAACCACATCTCAGAGTCCTAGCCAACTATGTTGGGGACCCTGATAAAATAATGGCTCATTCCTTGGGTTAATCCGGATAAAAAAATGGTACATTACTTGGATTATCCCTGATAAATGAATGGTGCATTCCTTTGGTCTGTGAGTTGAGAGGAACAAGAGATTATGTTTGGAACTATTGTTGGAGTTGTGAAATTGTAGAATTTTATTTTCTAAGTATTTTGATGTAAATTTGCATATATTTATATATTGGCATAGTGTGAACCAAGGACGGCACAAAATTGTATGGGATGAGGAACGTAACATCCCCACTATAATCCCTAGTTTAATTAATGATTATGTAGATATAATGAGTGGTTACGGCCAAAGTGATGTAATATGTGAATTGTATTTCTATGTTTTAATAATAAAATGTGATGCTCACTACTAAGGGGACATGGACAAATCTGGGGGTTGAATTAATCCACAAGAGAGGGGAGGGTTTAAGAGAATGCCTAAGAGGGGGTCCAAGGGGAAATTACCCATGTATATTTATTCAACCCATTTTCCTAAAATTTCTATTGGTATATGAACCTTCTAATTCCTAATTCAGTGTTCCCAAAGACAATCATTGAATACATGTAAGAGGGTGGGTGTGAGTGGTCACATCCCATATTTATTGGGAGCATGGGGGGGATGAGTAAAATTAGCATGGGGAAGTGTGTGAGTTAAGCAAGCAAGCCAAATGAGAGGAAATTTGTATGGGTAGATACAACAATTATTCATTATTTAATTTTTGTGCATGAACAACAAGTAGAGAGAAAGAAAGAAAGCTTAGAGTTGGAACATCCGTGGAGAGCGAATTATGGAACATAGTGGAGCGTTTTTGGATAATTTTGGAGCTAAATATTGAAGAGTTAGGTTTTCATTCTTGAACAGAGAACTCAAGTTTGAGTTTCACTGTAATAGAAAGTGTTTGTTGTTGTTTGCTAGTAGTTTTTCCTAGGAGGAAGCTCCCTTGAGTTCCCATATGAGATATTCTCAGTTACGTATGCCAGAGAGACCTTTATAAATGAATGGGATGCTCGAGGGACTAATATTAGTGAAGGTGTACATTCCTTGGATTGGGCAGGTCGAGAGGAAGAGATTTAGTGGAAAATTGGGATAGTTGTAGGACAATACCAGTGGGATGTGATCTTTCTGAGTTGTGAGTGGATAGTGAGATACCACCCTCTTTTGTGGATTACTAGCCCCATCTCAGGGGTGACTTGATATTGGGATTTGGAACAACAGGTCTATGGTTGGGTGGAACGTTCATCCCAAGCAACTGGTTGCACAATTTGTTTATAAAATATAAGTGTTTTATCTTGTTGCTATTTGTATTATGATTTTATTTGTTATGCAATAAATCGATGTATCAAAATGGTTTATATGTTGTTTAAATTGAATTTAAAAGTTTCATTTCATGTTGTTTTAGCATGTTGTAGATGCATCTAAATAATGGTAACATTCAACAGTTAAATATGTATGTAATTAGTAGTTGTAAGCTGAAGGAAATTAAATTAGCTGTAAAATTTTCATTTTTGAGAGTATTTCACACTGTAATGTTCCTCGATGTGGCTGGGGGATGTTACAAAATGGATTGGGTTTTACTATGGCTTTAGGAAACTGAACCTTTTTATTTTAGTCTTTACTCCTCCGAATGATTATTCTTCCAATCACTATGGAGATTTTGTTGATGCCTCCCGTGTCACAAACTTATTTCATTGTTCATTCATAATTCTATGTTTCCCAAGTCACTTTTGTGTCATTATTTATTCAAGGGAAGTTTTAGCCTGCATTGGTCACTCCTCAAAACTCTTGAATTTTTGTGTTGTCCTTCTCATTGTCAAGTAATTCTTATAATATGAAATAATATTTTTCTTATACTCATTCCAGTATGGAATATCCCCATTAACTTTTTCCCGGCAGGTCAACTCTTATTGACTTTGACACATTTATCTGAGAGTTTGACCTAGGGTAGCACCCTAGGCCTATTCACATCATTGATAAGTTATCTTGGACTCAACATATGGAATTACATCATTGGTCACTAACTAAGCAGTTTACCATTTGTTTGACATCAATACCTTATTCACACTTTAGGATTTGTGCAATACCTTGGGTTCCATTTTCTTCATTGGTGGAATTTCTCTCTTCTGTTAATGATTTTCATTATGAGTCATTTCTCAGAGGGTCCCTTCCATGCACTATTCCATTTGGCGCATGTGAGAAACATACCAAGTTGTGTGTCTGTTCAATCTTTCATCTAAGTACTTCAAAATCTTTGGCCTTATTCTGTTCCTCTTGTTGGATGATGGGGGATGCTTTAATTCTCTCTTTCCAGTGTATATTTTCCCATCAAATTCAACTCATTTTCTTTGGGATTAGGATATAGCGTATTTTAGTAACTCAGGGCTTGTAGTCATCAATGGTAGGTTCCCTCACTATTGAAAATGGAAATACATCAATGTCCTCTGATCGATACATTCTACAAGTGTTTGATGTCAGTGCATTCATTAACACTTATTAGAATGTAGTAGGTACCTTGACACCTGATGGGTGTTCTATATGCACTAAAAACACACTAAAAACCCTCAATTAAATTGTCAACCTGGGGTAAGTAAAATTAGAGTTGTAGAAATATATATGCCAAGGTAGAAGGGCTGGAGGTAGTATAGTCTAACTAAATAAGTGGCTATCTAAGGGCTAATCTATTCAAGCAAATACTATTGATGATCAAACCCTACTTAAGAAACTTAAACTGATTACCCTAGGTGACTTTTGAACAAAGGATCGATAGATAGTCCTAAGAAAGAAAATGAAAAACCCTACTTAAAGAAAACTAACTTAATCATGACAATAAGAAAAAGAAAACTATCTACCTCATGAACAATAACAACAACAAACTACTTTTAATTAACCTACTCAAATAAGAAACTATCCTATGAAAGCAAGTAAATAGACAAGCAACTACCCTATCAAAGAAAAATAGACAAGCTAGAAACTACCCTATTAAAGAAAGACAAACAAGAAAGCAACTAACTAATTAACCTACGATAACTTCAACAACAAGTAAACTAATTAAGATTACTCAATAAGCAACTAATTAAACTAAGAAGCAAGTGAACTATATTCTTAAACTAAACTTCACAACTACTTCTAATTTATGAAAGAAAATCTACTAAAACGAATTATGATAGTAAAAGGAATTAACAACTAATCTTTAACCTATGATAAGAAAACTATTCCTTAACCTACCAAAGAAAAAAGACTATCTATCCTACAAAAGCAAGGAAGCTATCTTCTAATCTATGAAAGCAAGAAAACTCAAATATAGTGTTGATGATTATGTGAATGTCTCCGATGTCTTATAATATCACAATGGCATTTAACAATGAATGATAATTCAAGAGGGATAAACTCGATATTGACTTCGATAGCAAAGTGAAAAGTGTGAATTAGGCAATCTAGTGAAAACTTAGCCATTATAGAAACAACATCAACTATCCTGCATATCCATGTGATTATTAATCATGCATTAATCATCAACAATATAAAGATACTATTCTAGTAAATTCAATTGCATTCTATACTAATTAAACAAACTCATACTACACTAGACTTAATAATCAACTTTGAATTGAAGTTACAACTTAGATCTAGGAAAAAAATTGCATAAAGTAAAGTAAACTAGTCCTATTTTAACAATTCAAATTGCAAAATAGGAAATGCTCATAAAATAGAAATTAAATACTATTTCAGCATATGACAAGAAAGCAAATGAGAAAACTAAATGAAAATTTAAATAAGCAAAGATAAATAACAACTAGATAGACAAACTGGAATTGAAAACTAAAGACTAATAACTATCCATCCACTGAAACCCTGTCAAAGAAATCATGAATTAAAAACTTTGTTTTTATCATCTATTTCAGCATAAAAGAAAATCTAATTTATCATCTAGTTATACACAGGGTTAGTATATAAGATTTCAAGATAGTTCCTATTGATTACAAAATCATTGCATACTAACACAATCCTTCATAATAACCTACAAAAGAAACTAAAACAATTAAGCTACAAACAACGATTTATACAATAAGAAAGCATAATGAAAACTCATGTATAGAAAATGAATAAAATGACAACTACACTATTCAATTCACAAGCAAACTCATTGGATATTCACCCAGACTRTTGGTGSCCCCCCCCAAAAGTCATGGTTACTCTTCAAAGGCGAATCACAAGCTTCAACAACACAAATTCACCATTAAAATAAAAAACACARTCTTTACACAGTTTTAGCAAAATGAAAATAGCAAAACACAAAGAAATTGTATTTTTCTCTCTAACACTCTACTTAAAAAGTKTCTAACCACTGAGGTGGTATTTATAGGTTTATAGACTAAGAGGTCGACCACTGGAAGGGTTGACCCTCTCTAAAAGCARCAAATCACATTTAATTAGCTMTAATTGTCGATGGATTCTAGAAATAGGGAAAGCCAATAATCATCTAGTATAACAACCCAAATCAAGTTGTTARAAGCTCAATAGATGGAGGCCACGAGCACAAKAAAAACCCATTTCTCTGATTCACCCATCGCTGACCGCTGATACCATAACCACCAAATCACCCATCGTTTTTGTGCAGGATGGAGTGTTGGATGGAATACTTGACTAAGTGCCAGATTGAGTATTGGACAGAGTGTCGGATGAAGAAACGAGCTGCAATTTTTCCTTGTGACACAAAAATGTAAATTAGTTCCCTACAGTCATAAAAACATACTGAATCATACTCAAAATCATCATAAAACACGAGTTATGCATATTTGGTATGAATCATAGCGATTAACCATAAAAATCTCTTCATAACTCTTCAAAACATGAAAATGCATATACATATCGGCCAAAAAGGATCTAATTACTGTCATTAAATCGATCATATCACATGCCCAACATTACCCCCACACCTAATATTTTGCAAGTCTCACTGCAAAAAAAAAGAAATTTCCCCTCATGACTAAGCTTGCTGAGGAGTATCATCTTTAGAAGCTTCTCCTTCTTGCTGTGAAGATTTGATCTTATGCCTCTTGTGTTGCTTCAATTGTGCTCTGAGGCTGCGGTTGGATTTGGTCATCTCGTCAACCAACCATTGAAGGGAACTTACCTTTTCTTGGAGAACTGCATTATCGTGGTGAAGATGTGTGTCCATAGTCTTCCTATCTTCCAACTGTTGCAGTAGCTGAAAATTCTCTTTTTGTAGCTTCTCAATGGTTGGAGCAGGATCAATTATCTCAAAGGAAGGCTTAGATCCTTTGAAAGATGAAGAGTGTCTGTCATTCTTAGGATCTAGGGTAGGCATCGGTGAGGTAGGAGTAATAGGGGATTGATGAGGAGAAGTAGGTTCGGATTTTGTCTTTCTTTGAGGCTTCAATTCATCTATAGATACTTCCCTAAGTCTTTTGTGAGGACTCTCGAGATCGGAGGACACTTGGATAGGGTTTGGAGTGGTCAGGGATTTTTCATAAGGTTTTCATCTTGTGCTCTGTGTACTCTTTCGAAAGGGTCCTCTATCAAACTGATTGGCTCCTCTCCTATTTGTGGGAACTATAGGAAAGTCTTGTTGAATCACTTCTTGTAGCTTTTTGGGTGTAGGGTAAAGAAATATTGAAGGCATATGAATATCAACAATAGGCTTTCTTTGATCTTTAATCTTGGTCATTTTACCCGATGAGGATGTAGGGGTTTCAACAAGCTTCTTATATTTTTGTTCTGGTAAAGAAATGGTTTGTGCAAGAGGGTTTGGAGCCCTTGGAGAGCGGGGATTGGATGGAGAAATAGTCCTTAGACCAAGTGTCTTTTTTCCAGTGTTAATTGTCAAGTGAGGGTTTGCAAATTGATAAATGAATTCATCCCATGTTTTCCCCTGTTTATCTAATTCAGCTAAAACAAGGAGTTTGATCAGGCCGTGGTGAAAGAGTATGTTTTAGGGGTTGGTTACATTCTTCCTCACTTGAGAGGACATCTTCTCCAAGCTATTTAGAAAGTAGAATGGAAAATTCAATGGTTTGTTGAACTGAAAATGAGAAAGCAGTCTAAAGTGACAGGATTTAAAGGTGGAATATATACCTTCACATGTGATTAACGTGGTGATGACTATGAGAGGGTTGATCATCTCCTCTTTTATCCACTCCTTGGATTATCCTTTGGCTCCTAAGATGTTCTGAAATTCTGGCTTAAAAACCCTATTATAGCTTGATCTCAACAGCTTGTGGTTTTTAAACCATCTATCTCCCACTCTTGGACGCTTCGTGTCTATGGCTATGGATTCCTCTAAGACCCCAAAGGTGATATTCCCCATGCACGTTGTGTTCCCATCAAAACCGATGGAAAATTGCATTGAAATTCCATTGTCATGGCCCTGCAAGTGGGATAAAAACGACCCCCAACATGTGTGTAAAAATACCTCCCCGCACTGTGCGAATTCAAGAATCATGAAGAGGTCTATGTAGGAAGAGGGCTCATACCTTTTGGGCATCATGATGATGTGAAGCAATGGTCAGAGGGAGAAATTCACTAAGAAAGGGTGCGATCGGGCCAAGGGATGATGCGATATATACAGAGGCCAAGCACAATTTGAACAGAGGAACAGAAATAGAGGATGAGCACATTTTAAAACAAGAGCAAATGAAAATGGCAGAGGTGAATTGGAATAATAGGGTAACCCAATCTCGTTTTTGAATGTGCCTATGGTGGAATTGGTTGCACACATGCGCGCACGAGTTGCCATGTGTGAGCAAATTCGAATTTGAAGGCTTAGTTTTGGGGGCAATCTTAATGCTACAAAGTTAGATCAATGTCCAAGTCTTTTGACTTGGACATTTGATCATGAAAATGTCTAAAGTTTGCAGCTTCAATCTTGATTTCCCTAAACCAATTCAATTAAATGTCAATGATTATGGTTACCTGAAATTGTGGACAGTTACTGGTGTGTATATTCATATGGCACTTCATTCGACACCGCATATGACACTTCATACAACACCTCATACGACACTTCATACGATACCTCTGTGTTAAATACATTTTTACCTCCTGTGATGGATAACCAACAATATTGAAATTATTTTGACAGTCACAGTGATTAAGAGAAGAGGCAGAGTGTTCCATTATTATTGATTTTTCCACCATGCTTACTCAATACACTTGCATAGAACATGTAATGTCAAACCTACAATGAACATCCTGTAACGAAAATGAACCAATAAAGTAGTTTGTTAAGGATATGTACAACAATTTATAGCACACAGGAGATTTAACACTTCAAAATAAAATGACTGTTGATGTAATAACCTGTATCATGAAAACAATACAAATTTTTTTACAAAGATTTTCTTCTCTAGGCAATAATCATTTTTCAACTCATGAACCCCTTCCCCACTCATAAGTATTATGACACCTCACAATCAAAAGTGTAGGAACCCAACTAGTTCTCCTGATAGCCGAAGATTTACAGCTTGTCAAGTGTAAAGATAAATTTCACAGATTGGTCTGATGAGACAGTTAGAAGATGGCCCCACCTATAGGATAAGAGATCCTATATATAGATAACTAGAGGTAGGCAAGAGAGTTTCAAGATAGTCTCAGAGTTAGTTCCCAATGGAAAGTTTATGGATTTCATTAACCTTAGCTTAACCATACATACTTCATGTCAACTTTGTCTGCAAGTAATTTTGTACATTAGGACAAGTTTAAATTTGTTATTTATTTTTGGTTATATTACCATCCTCGCTAGGTAGAATGCCCCGCTACCAGCAATCCTGTGCAGTACTTTGGCAGGTTTACTTAGTCATACCACATGCCAGTACCCGCTGCCAGCAGACTTGTTCAGTATCCCAACGGGTTAGCCTCTTACACCCTCATAGATTGGCCCTCCATATTTTAATATTTTAGTATAGGATTGATTTATGCAAGAAGATTGGGGGACAGCTCTGAAAACAACTTTTCTTTCCTTTTTTTTCAATTGGGATGGTATTTATGTTAGAGGATGAATTTCCGTTATATTCCTTAGTGATTGTCCTAATGTAAGGGGTACTTAAGAAGATGTGGCCTATCTAAAGATCTAATATAATTAAGCTATTTAGTGTGTATTGGATGGTACCATTAATAAAGAACATAAAGGTATCTCTAGGCTCAACTGAATTTCTTATTTTGTAAGTTATTGTGATGTTTCCATGACGAACTTCTAATCAGACCTCCTTGTTACTTTTTAATAAAGATACTCTACTCACTTACTCAGGTTTCTTAGGAAAACTATACGAGAGACCTCTAAGCTTGATGGTTACAGTATCACTTCCTTACATAGTGGTGAATATTTTCTATAGCAACTGCTTTTTAAAATGCCTTAAGAAAAAAAAAATAAGAAAATGTTTTTGCAAAAATATGGCTAATTACAACAAGTCATTATTCATTTGATGCTTAGCAGACATCAAGGTTCAAGTGTAACGATGTTTTGAAGAAAAATCCTTCTTTTATATTTCCTTGAAACTGTCTACTCCTGGTGAAATAAATACCTACAGAGATCTCTAGAATTGCTTATCAACAAAATTAAAAATTATTTACATATGTACAGTAGAAAACTCAGAAAACTTTCAAGAACAAGGGGGGACTTCCCCATCTACTAAGGCCTTATCAATTGACATGACCTGTATAAAATCCTCTTTGGACATGGGCTTATGATACAATTTGAATCGGTGTCCATTTACTACAAAGGAGACTTGTCCATCGTCAATTGTTTTGATTTTCACAGCTCCATTGTCATATACAGTGACTACCTCGTAAGGGCCCAACCACCGGGTGGTGAGTTTTCCTTTGAAGGTTTTAAATTGGGAATCAAACAACAAATCCCAATCCCCAGTTTGGAAGTGTTTCTTCTTAATAAACTTGTCATTCCACTTTCGCCTCTGGTTTTAGACTAATATTGTTCATTGGATGGCCTCTTTCTTGATCTCATCCAACTTGTTCAATTGTAGGGCTCGTTGTTTCTAATCCTAATCTAAGTTTAATCCCAATTCTGCGGCAATACGGAATGTACTTACTTGGAATTATATTGGTAGAAGTACTTGTTTCTCGTACACTAGCTCATAAGGGGCATGTTCGGTGGTGTTTCTCCAGGTGGTCCGGTAAGCCCACAAGGCCTCTGGAAGCTTATTGGCCCAATCTCGATGATGTAATTGAACAATATGGGTTAAGATAACTTCTAGAAATTTGTTTGTATACTCTACCTGACCATTATCTTGCGGGTGGTATGGAGAATATTTATAGTGTTTAATCCCATATTTCTCTGTTAGCTCTCTCATAAGCTTGAAAGTAAATTGAGTGCCCTGGTCTGTAACAATTTCACGAGGGACACCAAAGCAGGTAAAGATGTCTTCATAAATGAATTCAACAACAGAATTTTTTGTGGCCCTGAATAAGGATTTTGCCTCTACCCACTTGGTGACATAGTCTGTAAAAACCAAAATATAGTTCTTCTTACAGGACATGGGTGAAATTGATCCTACAAAGTCAAGGGCCCATTTTTCAAAGGGTTCTATCATAACTTGAGCACGCAAGGGAATTTTGTCAGCTGACATAGGTCTTCCTATCCTTTGGCAACTATCACAACTCCTCACATACTTGGTAGCATATTTGAAAATGCTAGGCCAATAATATCCTGAATTTAACACCTTCTATGTTGTACGTTTGTTAGAAAAATGGCCACCACATGGTCCATCATGATAACTTCATAGTATTTCTAGTACCTTGTCCTCTCGGATACATCTACGAATAATTAGATCAGGACCTGTGCGAAAAATTTCTTGGCCAACCCAGGAGTAATTATCACTCTGTGTAATAAGTTTACACTTTTCATGAGGTGACAAATGAGACAGTAACTTCCTAGTAGCCAGATATTTTTCCATATCCGCAAACCATGGGGTCTTTACAGAGAGGGAAAAAAGGTGCTCATATGGGAAACTATCATCTATAGGGATATCATCATCCTCATTTTTTATTCGTGAAAGAAAATCAACCACGAAATTATCCTTTCCTGGTCGGTCAAGAATGGTGATGTTAAACTCTTGCAATAATAGGAGCCACCTAGTCACTCGACCATTAGTTATGGGTTTATTCATGAGAAATCTAATGGCGGAAATATTTCTATGTACAAATACTTCATAACCTGTAATGTAATGATGAAAATTATTTATAGCATGAACTACTGCCAAGAATTCTTTCTCGGTAACTGTGTAGTTTAACTCGGCAGGGGGCAAATTCTTTCTCACAAAATAAATGGCATAGGACTGTTGGTCCTCTTTCTGCCCTAATACTCCTCCTATTGCGGTGTCGAAGGCATAAATAGATATGTGAAATGGGAGAGTCCAATTGGGCCCTCTACGAACTGGTGCCACAGACAACTTAGCTTTTAGGGTTTCAAAGGAAATTTGACACTGCTTACTCCAAACAAAATCAACATCCTTTATTAACAATCCAAACATAGGTGAAAAATTATTTGTAAAATTTTCAATAAACCGCCGGTAGTATCCAGCATGTCCAAGAAAGCTTCTCACCTCTTTGTGAATCTTGGGGGGTGGAATTATGATGACGAACTCAATGTTTGCAGTATCAAATTTTATCCCTTTAGATGAAACATGATGTCCTAGAACCACTCCTTTAGTCAACAACATTTTACATTTTTTCATGACTTAGAGATAGGTTCATTTCTTGGCATATGATAAGGACTTTTTATCAATTATCTAAGGCTTCTTGGTAAGTATTTCCATAAACTGTGAAGTCATCCATGTATACCTCCACACAATCATGAATAAGATCAACAAATATCCCTAATACTGCTCGTTGAAATGTGGCAGGAGCATTACGCAATCCAAATGGTAATACCCTATAGGCATAGGTGCCCCAACGATAGGTAAAGGTGGTCCTGTCCTAGTCCTTGGGTGCTATGAGGATTTGATTGTACCCTCTATACCCATCTAAAAAGGAGAAATGCTTCTTTCCAGAAAGGGTATCCAAAACTTAGTCAATGAAAGGAAGATGGAAGTAATCCTTTAGAGTGGCTTCGTTGAGTTCCCAGAAATCAACGCAAATTATCCATTTCCCAATCACTTTCTTTGGAACCACTACAATCATGGATACCCACTTACTTTCGAAGATGGGATAAATAAATCCGACATTTAATAACTTTTGGATATCCTCTTTTACTATATATTTTAGTGTTGGGTTCATCCTTCTTTGGGGTTGCCTAACAGGTGTTATTTCACCCTGGGTATATATGTGATGGATGCATGTGTCAGGGTGTATACCCTTCATGTCAGTGTATTCCCATGAAAATTCTCTTGATCGTTCTTTAAGGATACTTACTAACTATTTTGTTGGTCTACATCTAGCACAGAGTTTATATGTAAAACTTTCCCTGGACTAATATCGTAGGGCATAGTATAAGACATGGCAGACTCATCTATATCTAATATAAAATATGTCAAAGAAAAAATGGATGGGTCCAATTATTCTTGAAATTATTCCCCAAACATGTACTCAAATTGGGGAAAAGATTGTGGAAAATCAACACATTTGATAGCAGAAATGAACTGGTTTAGTACATTTTCTGTTTTGTGCTCCTGAAGTGTCGATGCATGGTCACCTGGAAATATGGGTTCTTCCTAGTTCTCATTCTCATATGGACACTCAAGACACCATATATTCTCCATCATAGGTTGAGCTGGAGGGTATATGGTGAGCTTCTAGATAGAAAGTCCATTTGAGATGGTCAGTTCTCCCTCTCTATAGCCAATAAATGCATTGGATGTGGCTAACCAAGGTCTTCCAAAGATAATAGGATGTCCTTTGGTAGGATATTTTGAGTGGATGATGTGAAAGTCTACAGTGTACTCCCATGAGGCTAAAGTAACTATGATATCATCCAAAATTCCTTCAGGTATAACCCTAGTCTTATCTGCTAATTCCAAAATGGTTGGGGTAGGTCTAAGAAGAGGTTTTAACTATAGTTCCTCTAAGGTAGTAGTGGTCATAACATTGATGGCTTCCCCTAGGTCTATGAGAGTGTTTTCAATGGAGACTTCATTAATAGTTATGGTCACTACGAGGTTTCCCGGGTTCCCATATTTTGCTAGCTTTGGCTGCTCTGATATGTATTCAGAAAGTTCTCCTATCAAATGTATTGTAGGAGGGTCCTTCTGCTTCCTTCCTAGCTTCTTAATACACAATTATTTAACTACCTTACTGTAGATTGGAATATTCTTAATGGCTTGAAGCAAGGGAATCTTGACACAAATATTCTTCAATTCATTCAATATGTCAAATTACGGTCAGGTGGTAGGTTTMTCGATTACTAATCTATCTGGATAAGAAGGGGCCTTCRTAATTTGTGAAGGTTCACATTGGGGAAGCTTGGGTTCTTGCTCCTTAGGAATAATAATATCTTCCCACCTAGTGTCATCCGTGGGTTGTTTAGTGGTTTCTTCTTCTTCTTCTTCYTGGATGACTACTGAAGGTCTTTGACTATCCAGAAATTTTCTCGATCTTAGTTGAATCTCCTGTAATGGGACATGAGTAATAACATATGTCAGGAAGGCCTGCATCTCAACATTGTGAAAAGGTTTAGGGGGGCTTATTATTGGGATCCGACACTGGTTGTTTCGGTAATAGTGTCGGTCTTGGGGAGCTTGCATTATGATATTGAAGTGGTTATTGTTGTGGAATAGGAGGTAAAGGCGGTGGAACAAAACCTGGCAGAAGTTGCAGAGTGTTCGGTGGAAACTGAGGATAAGGATGGTTGGACATAGGGATAGGTGGAGCTTGAGGGTTTCCTTGGTTATTCCCTCCTCTCCATCCTTGAAGCCAAGGATGTTGGTATTGTGTAGACCATTTTTTCCAACTTGGTGAGTTCCATTGTTATTGTTGTTGATAATAGGGTGGAACTTGAGATTGTAGATATGGATATGTGGGTTGGTTCCTAGGCTTCAATGGCCTCCTAGGTGCATAAGAGGATTCCCCAGGATCCCCACTCCTATAGATGGCTAACAAACCAGACAATGATGGACATTTTTTAGTTGAGTGGTCCTCTGTTCAGAAGCCACAAATTGAAATGTTATCTAATGGGTATTCCCTTGAGGAATGCTTCCTTCTGCATCTTGGGAAATATATGCTCATTGCTACATTTTCATCCTCTTGTTTCTTTTTAATATTTAGGGTGTCCAACTGGGAACCTATTGTGCTTAAGATATCTGTCTTGGAGTTCTCTAAAATGTTCCCTATCTCTTCTCTTGTGATACCACCTGAACTAACTAGTTTTAAGTTTCTATTATAAGGGTCCTGAACATTCTTTCCTGTTTTAGCTCTACTCCTTGAGTAATTCTTACACATTTCACATATTTTGGAAAATGTTTTATGCGAGATGTCACCTGATTCCATCAGGTTAAGCATATCTAGGTATTTTTCTGAAATTACCTTAAGGAAAAGAGCCTAACCGCAGCCTCTGGGAGGTCATGGTATTTCAATTTCTGGGAGATATAACCAAATCATTCCATATAATCCTCGAGGGTCTTGTCTTCTAACTCTTGGATTTTAAAGATGTCATTACGAGACTCCTTGGTCTTACAGTAGTATTGGTACTTTTAAAAAAATTATATCTTTCATGGCTTCCCAAGACATGATACTGGATTCTCCCAACCCCATGAACCATCTTAGTGCAGAGTCCTTGAGGGTGGCAGGAAAGAGTTTTAGTTTCTCAGCATCCTGTAAGTAGTTGTAGCTTATACACAAGATGCCAAATTCAAATAGGAAGGTATTTAGATCTTCACTTCTTTTACCGTAAAAGGTGGGCAATGCTGAGAGAGGAATATTTTTCATGTTGACATTTGGGGTGGTGTCCAAAATTGGAAACCCGGAGGTAGTTTCGATTTGGTTTCCAACCTCTTCTTCCTCCTCACGTCTTACATTGTTGTGATCCCCCTCATCATCCATACTGGTTTGGTTTCCAAAAAGAGAGTACTTAAGTGGTTTTATCTTTGAATAGAACAAGGTATCCCTCTGATGGGAAGGTCTTCCTACTGTTTGGGTGTCTGGGACTCTACTCGAGTCGGTTGAGATTATTGGTGCCAAAGTTTCTATTTCAATTTGAGAGATAATTAGGTTGGTTGAACTACCAAAAAAAATATTCACCTGTTCAGGGTCTATGATATCTTCAAAGTTAGGATCTTGTAGTGGTGGTGTAAAAGCAAAGGTTGTATTGTTTGGTTCTGCGGAAGGATCGAGTGGTCTTGCCTCTTGTTCCACTATTACTGATGCTTTAATATTATGTTCTATAATGTTCCCTATATTAGTATCTTCAGAGACCACTTTAGCTCTTTGGGTTGAGCTAGCTCCTGCTTTTCGGTATCAATCTGTGGAATTTATGCATGGAATGTTCAATCCCCCATAAATATTGGAAGGAACCTTGGTTGAAAGATCTGATTTAGATTTAATGTATCTACCTTTTGGGTCTCTAGGTCTGTTCATGAGAGTAAACAAAAACAAAAAGAAAAACTACCATTGGGTTTAAGGGAGCCTGCAATAGCAGATGCGCAGGTTATTACCTATCGTCTTAAAGGCCCCCTGCCACCAATCTAATGCTAAGGTTTAGAAATGATCTAATTCCTAATTATTTACTACCTTGAGACAACTTCCTGACAATGACGCCAAAAATGATGGGTGTTCTATATGCACTAAAAACACACTAAAAACCCTCAATTAAATTGTCAACCAGGGGTAAGTAAACTTAGAGTTGTAGCAATATATATGCCAAGGTAGAAGGTCTAGAGGTAGTATAGTCTAACTAAATAAGTGGCTATCTAAGGGATAATCTATTCAAGCAAAGACTATTAATGATCGAACCCTACTTAAGAAACTAAAACTGATTACCCTAAGTAACTTTTGAACAAAGGATCGATGGATAGTCCTAAGAAAGAAAATGAAAAGCCCTACTTAAAGAAAACTAACTTAATCATGACAATAAGCAAAAGAAAACTCTCTACCTAATAAGCAATAACAACAACAAACTACTTTTAATTAACCTACTCAAATAAGCAACTATCCTATGAAAGCAAGTAAATAGATAAGCAACTACCCTATCAAAGCAAAATAGACAAGCAAGCAACTACCCTATTAAAGCAAGATACACAAGCAAGCAACTAACTAATTAACCTATGATAACTTCTACAACAAGTAAACTAATTAAGATTACTCAATAATCAACTAATTAAACTAAGAAGAAAGTGAACTCTATTCTTAAGCTCAACTTCACAACTACTTCTAATTTATGAAAGGGAATCTACTAAAAAGAATTATGATAATAAAATGAATTAAAAACTAATATTTAACCTATGATAAGCAAACTATTCCTTAACCCACCAAAGCAAAAAGACTATATATCCTACAAAAGCAAGGAAACTATCTTCTAATCTATGAAAGCAAGAAAACTCAAATATAGTGTTGATGGTTATGTGAATGTCTCCGGTGTCTTATAATATCAGGATGACATTTAACAATGAACAATAATTCAAGAGGGATAAACTCGATATTGACTTCGATAGCAAAGTGAAAAGTGTGAATTAGGCAATCTAGTGAAAACTTAGCCATTATAGAAACAACATCAACTATCCTGCATATCCATGTGATTATTAATCATCCATTAATCATCAACAATATAAAGATACTATTCTAGTAAATTCAATTGCATTCTATACTAATTAAGCAAACTCATACTACACTAAACTCAATAATCAACTTTGAATTGAAGTCGCAACTTAGATCTAAGAAAGAAATTGCATAAAGTAAAGTAAACTAGTCCTATTTTAACAATTCAAATTGCAAAAGAGGAAATGCTCCTAAAACAGAAATTAAATACTATTTCAGCATATGACAAGAAAACAAAGGAGAAAACTAAATGACAATTTAAATAAGAAAGCTAAATAACAACTAGATAGACAAGCTAGAATTGAAATCTAAAGACTAATAACTATCCATCCATCGAAAACTTGTCAAAGAAATCATGAATTAAAAACTCTGTTTTTATCATCTATTTCAGCATAAAAGAAAATCTAATTTATCATCTAGTTATACACAGGGTTAGTATCTAAGCTTGCAAGCTAATTCCTACTTATTACAAAGTCATTGCATACTAACACGATCCTTCATAATAATCTGCAAAAGAAACTTAAACAATTAAGCTACAAACAATTATTTATACATTAGGAAAGCATAATGAAAACTCATGTACAAAAAATGAATAAAATGACAACTACACTATTCAATTTAGAAGCAAACTCATTGGATATTCACCCAGATTACTGGTGGGCCCCCTAGAAATTCGTGGTTACTCTTCAAAGGAAAACCATGAGATTCAACAACACAAATTCACCATTAAAATCGAAAACACAGTCTTTACACAGTTTTAGCAAAATGAAAATAGCAAAACAGAGCGAAATTGTCTTTTTCTCTCTAACACTCTACTTAACAATTGTTTGACCACCGAGGTGGTATTTATAAGTTTACAAACTGAGAGGTCGACCACTGGAAGGGTCGACCCTCTCTAAAAACAACAAATCACATTTAATTCGCTCTAACTGTCGGTGGCTTCTAGAAATAGGGAAAGCCAATAATCACCTAGTATAACAACCCAAATCGAGTTGTTTAGAAGCTTAGTAGTTGGAGGCTATCAACACAAGGAAAACCCATGTCTCTGATTCTCCCATCGATGGCCGTCGATACCATAACCGCCAAATGGCCCATCGTTTTTGTGTAGGACAGAGTGTCCGACGGAGTGTCGGATGGAGTACCGGATTGAGTGCCGAATGGAGTACCGGACGAAGTGCCAGATGCAGAAACGAGCTGCGATTTTTTCCTGTGACACACAAAACATGAATTAGTTCCCTGGAGTCATAAAAACATACTGAATCGTACTCAAAATCATCACAAAACACGAGTTATGCATACCTAGTATGAATCATAGCGATTCGACATAAAAAACTCTTCAAAACTCGTCAAAACAGGAAAAATCATATACATATCGGCCAAAAAGGATGTAATTATCGTCGTTAAATCAATCATATCATGGGCCCAACAACACCCATTACCATTATCGATGGGTTGTCTCGCATTTGTTAATGGTATATATCAATTAACTGTAATGAAATGATGTCTCATTGTGTTCAACTTCAAAACATCTATTCACATGGTATAGAATTGTACCATCGATGACTTGTTTTGAAGACCTCGGGTCTGTAGTAGCATCACCTCTTTTATGATGTTGTTGAAGTTGTATTGGATAATACCACTCCTTTTCATGACATTGGTACTTGTGGAGGATCAGTTTGTTCATCTTCTTGATTCCAGATATCCTCCTCTGATTCTGAGACATAGATCCACTATGTATATTTTCATGGCTATGATCCCTTTTGTCATGGATCCACTATGTACTCATTTTTGTGGTCATGGTCACTACTTATATACCTTTTTCATGGATCCATAGTGTACTTGATTTGGTGGCCATAATTTTATCACTCCTAAGCATGGGTATGTCTGCCTCGGGAAAAGAGTAGTCTCACACTTGATTGCTTCTGCAGGTTCTATTATGGTCCAATGTTTGGTGGAATTTGCTTGGGCTTGTTGCACACTCCCCTCCTAGATTATATAATACATTTCATCCATCAGTTCCCTTTATGACCTCACACATTAGGGGGAATCTATAGGGATACTTTTAAGGATGGAAATTTATATTGAAATGTAGAAACGTGGGATAATCTTTCTAGTCCTTAATATGCAAAATGTAAAATTTTTGGCAATAATTTTGTAAAAATATTCAAATTTCTAAGGATTTTATATAGATTATATAATATTTTGGCAATTTTTAAGGTAAAATAATTTTATTCTATGCAATTTGGGTGAATCATTTTTTAGAAAAAATGGAAATTGGAGAATCGTTTTTTGGAAAAACCATGGAAAATTAGCCCATTGGTGAAATTTAGCCCCTAAAATAATCTATGACATTC
This sequence comes from Picea glauca, assembly GCA_000966675.3. Classification (NCBI taxonomy): domain Eukaryota; kingdom Viridiplantae; phylum Streptophyta; class Pinopsida; order Pinales; family Pinaceae; genus Picea; species Picea glauca. The sequence continues at coordinate 61,553 of JZKD02S1780505.1, read as the reverse complement.
TGTTATAGCATGTTTTTCCACCTCATATCATGGATGCACATGATTGTCCTGATTGTTTAATGCCTATCATACTTGCAGGAAAAAAACCCCTCAGTTCCTCCTCAAAATACTTAAAAAAAACCCATTTTCCAAGTAATACGCTCCATGTGCTCCGACAGACCACATATGATATGCTTGTTTCTCTTTCACAACACACGTATGCATTTATTTGGCTCAAAAAAATATAAAAATGCATATTTTTGGACGGGGTTAACAAGTTTTTCTTGTTCATGACCCCTATAGCATGTGGATAACTACTCCAACTAACTTTTTGGAGTACAAATTTATGTCAAGGGGCATATGATGGGACACATTACATATAGCATGATTATGATGGAAAAATTATGCTAATTTTGCAAGCCCCTTCCCATGGTTTTTAATAATTCCCCTCTTTTAGTCTTGGAAACCCATGTTTCCAGCCTTCTTGCTCAATTATTCTAATAAAAGAGAGACTCCTTCTCTTTTTTGACTTCCTTAGAGTGAGGATATAGGAGGTGTGAGGCTCCTTAGGTGGCCCCAAAGGAGGAATATGGATGTTAGTTCTAGGACATTTCTGCAGCTACAACTAGCGATCTCTGCACACATCATTTGTTGCATCAATTATAATGAAAACTTTATTTCCTGTACAATTTTATGCAATGTGTTTAATTTTATAGTTTTTATATACATTTAATTGATTTGGACACTGACATCCTAATTATTGGTACTTATTAGTAGTTGAAGTTAGTTATTATAACTACCTCTTTGTAGCTCTATATCTTTGTGAGTGAAAGTTGGTGAAGAAAGTGATTGGAGAGAAATAACTTGAAGGAAAATCCACGAAAGAGGTTTCCATCGAATGATCGGACTATAAGTAGGTCATGGGGTCTTCACCTTGCTAACTGATACCTTATCACATTCATCCATAAAGGGGGCTTTCAAATTGTGAAAAGTCAAGTCAACATATTGTAGGTATT
>JZKD02S1780505.1:7941-24619 GCA_000966675.3 Picea glauca | reverse complement strand
TTGCCAGATGTTTGGAATGTCAAAAAGTAAAGGCTGAGCATAGACACCCAACTGGTTTGCTACAACCATTACCCATTCCTGAGTGGAAATGGGAAGTTGTAACCATGGATTTCATCACTAAACTACCCATAACAAACAAGCAACATGATTCTATCATGGTAGTGGTGGATAAGCTTACTAAATCTGCCCATTTTATTCCAATTAATCTCACTCATAAGGCAACGGACATTGCTGATGTTTATATGAGAGAAAGTGCTAGATTACATGGCATACCCAAGACAATTGTGTTTGACAGAGATCCAAAATTTACCTCAAATTTTTGGAAAGGGTTATTTAATGGATTTGGAACAAATTTGAATTTTAGTACAACTTATCATCTAGAATCAGATGGACAAACAAAGAGGGTGAATCAAGTGATTGAGGATATGTTGAGGATGTATGTGATGGATAAACCATAAAAATGGGAAGAATACCTACACTTGGTAAAGTTTGCTTATAACAATGGGTACCAAGCATAACTAAAGATGAGTCCATTTGAGGCACTTTATGGAAGAAAGTGAAACACTACAGTAATCTAGGATAACCCAATAGATAGAGCAGTGGTTGGGCCATATTTGCTGAGGGAAATGGAAGAACAAATGTTGAAAATAAAACAAAATTTAAAGGCTGCCCAAGACAGACAGAAAATATATGCTAATAAGGGTAGAACTCACAGAGAATTTAATGTGGGAGATTGTGTATTCTTGAAAGTGAGGGCCAACAAAAGTTCCCTGAAGTTGGGAAATTGTTCAAAGTTGGCAGCTCGCTATTGTGGGCCATTTGAAATCCTAGAGATGATTAGTCTAGTAGATTATATGATTGCATTGCTTGCATCTATGTCTGTTCATAATGTATTCCATGTATCATTGCTAAAGAACTATATACCTGATGTGAATCATGTTATTGATTGGAATGTGCTTCAGGTGGAACAAGAGGGTGTTTTTCAAGTGCATCCGGTGTGCATTCTGGACTAGAAAATCAAACAGCTCTGGAATCGAGCCATAGGGCTTGTAAAGGTCCAATGGACCTTGTATGGTTTTGAGGATGCTACTTGGGAGCATGAGGATGAAATGCAGGCAAAATACCTGCATCTTTTTGAGGATATCTGGAATTTTGTTGTATATGTGTACATGATGCACTGAGGACAATGCATAAATAAGGGGAGGGGATTGTAATATCCCTAGGCTGAACCCAATTGTAAATGTAAATGCAAATGTACTTAAGTTGGTGAGATGATTGATATCATTTTTGTATGCACCTTCATGGCATAGTGCACGCATGTACTGCGCAGTAAAACGATGAAGTGTGCACATTCCAGGATATCGCGTGCAACATCTTAAGTATGCATGATATTAAGGCTAGGGAGCCTTTGTGTATATGCTATTTTTTATATGATGGTGAGCCAATTATTATAAGCTAGGATCCTTATGTTTTGATTAGGCTGGAGAGCCTAGATATTAAAGGCCAGTGTGCCTATTTTTGTTTATATCTCACAATTAATATAAAATACATCGTTTTGCACAGACCAACCACGATAAAAGAGATGGGGGACTAAACTCCACTAGCTAGGGGAAGGGAGGAACAAAAGTTAAGGAAAATGGCTAAGCTAGGGAGCTTAAGCCAAAAAGGAATATTATATTAATATTTCTTAAAACATAAAGTATGGATAATTATTTTATCCTAGGTTCTAAGGTTGGGGACAAGTGGGCCAAAGTAGCTCCCAACATGACAAGTGTCAAGTTGGGGACATGCATACATATTGTTGGGACTTAGTTCATTTTCAAACACTCTTCCATCAAGTAGCCATCATTCATCCATGAATATATGACCATTTTCATTCACACAGTTAGTTATCTTTCAAACATTCATTTCACTGTACCTAAACCGTATCCATAGCCATATCCATTTCTGTATCTGGTTAGCTTGGGAGCTGGACTGAAGAGGTGATTTTTCAGGCCCATGGGATATTGAAGAGGTGGGTTGTCAGTAATGTGAGCAAACTATCTCTAGGTGAGAGAATTTTTAGGAATTGATTTCTTGAAGGTGCTGAACAACAACTACAATTTTTTGAGACTTCCTGTCCGGCCTATTGTTGAAGACTTGGAAGGGAAGTGGGGTAGCCGAAGGACTATTGCGAAAAGAAGGGCCACAGTTCCTGGGGTGGGATAGGAATGTGGGGAATGAGGGACTGTAGGCTATTAGTTGAGTGAGCACCAGTGACAGAGTCTTTCCTATTGTCCATGAGCCATTAGCCTAGTTAGGAATCCCTTTACCCGAGTGGAGTTTAGTCCAAGCTTGGGGGTGACTCATTGTTGAGAGTGATGAACAATGTGGTCTAGGGATAGGAGGTTCGTGGAAGGTCTACACATAGTTGGTGAAATTCTTGCTAAGATAAGTGCCAATTGTGTGATGAATTTACATGTTGCATTGTCATTTACATGCTTATTCTTATGGGTTACCATATGTGTGGTTATAATTGTGTTTATTTTTATGGGTATTGCCTATATATGATGCATGTATACGTTACTATTACTTCAGTGTGAATCTGTGTATTTACATAATGTATTTGTATGTTTACATTTTATATATAATGCTTCCATAAGAGTTCTCTGTGTGTATATTTTAATTGCATGCAATTCAAAAAAATTATGTGGCATAACTCAGTTGGATACTGGGTATGTTACAATATGTTTCGTAGAGAGAACAGTAAGAATTCTATGGCATAGCATGGCCTGGAATGGATGGTTGGGGATGTTACATTTAGGGTAGCAAGGGTTTAGTGCGTGAGAGGATCTTGTAGATATGAAAGACTGGATTTCCAATATTTCCCTCACCACTGCATAATCTTGGTTCCTACAGTTCCCATAAAGATACCTTAGGTGAGACTTCACCTGCTTGTAGGTGATGTCGAAAGTGCCGGTTTCTGTAGGGTTTTGTTGGCCTATGTAACTTGAACCCAATATCTTGAACCTACATGTACACGCACTAAGAAATGGTTATGTTGTCAAGACCTGGAAGCTGGAAGTGAGGGAATGTTTTAGAGACCAACGAGGAAGGAGATAACCGAATGGATGGAACAAAAGGAACATGAATTTTCTCATAAAGAGAACAAAAACCCTCGATTAAAGAACAAACAATGGCTACAAAGATATGTGTACACAGACTTGCATGAGATCTTTTTCGGCAATTTTCCTAACCTATTAGCAGAATGGTTGGAAATATTTGTGGAAAATACTGGTAGACATAGAACAATTGTGTAAAAGAAGTGGAATCTTGATCTAGTGGGAGAAGTGGACTCAGTAGACAACAAGACTTTACGAGAAGTCGAATTTTGGCTGGATAATATATTGGGAGGCTGCATAATAGAATTTTCTATAGACCGTACCTAGGCTTCAATGTCATATAAAGAGAATTATTTAAAGGCATGAGAGGAATATTCATAAAGTTGCTAGCTACCTAGATAAAAATGTTGCTATGTGATAAGGAAGTGATGACAATGGAGTTGAATATCTAAAGAACTTTTCACACATAGAGGAACTGGGGGTTGTTGACTGGGAGATGATATTAGGGTAGTAAAAATGGAAAAAGGAAGGGAATCCCGAGAATGAAAGAGAAAGAGGAAGGGATGTCAAAAGGAGAATATGAATTTGGAGTTCTACACAATGGGAGAAGGTACAAGAAGTTGAGAACTGCGGCTGAAGAGAGAAAGAAATGTAGTGAGTACCCAAAACATAGTGCAATTATCTATATCATAGAAGTATATTAGACATAGAAAGACGAATAATATATACAATTCAATCTAGTTATAGAAGAACTAGTGAGTATTTCCCGAGCTGAGTCTTAGGTTGAAACCACAACCTCGTGTGCATCACCTAAATTGGAGACAATGTTTGAAGACCTCTCTAGAGAACTTGTAATCAATAGAGGAAGCCACCACAATAGTAACCAGAGAAATAATATCAGTAAAGTTAATAAGAATCAAGTAGTATCACTAGGAAGAAATCCTACACATAACAATATGGAAAGAGTATATAAAACACTAAGATTACCAGAGGTCAAAGGAATTGGATTGGAAGACCTAGAACAAGATCTATTCATATGTGAAACCATCTGGACTACAAACAATGTCCACCATGATGGTGCAGATATTGTATAGTTGGCAACAACCTTTAGAGGATGCATGCTAGTTTGGTACATGAAGATCCCAAGTACCACACCACTAGGGAAACCAAGGACATTAGCAAAGATCACACAATCATTATTAAAAGAATTCAAGAAACCAAAGTTTGAGTTATAGTACATTACTGAGCTTAAGGATATTAAGCAAGTATAGACTGAGCCAGTATGAGAGTTTGATAAGAGATTCAAAGATGTTATGGATAGTTTAACATTCCAAATACCCAATAAACAACATAGAGAGTGCTTTATTATGAGCTTGCTACCTCACATCCGTAGTCCTTTAATACAACAAAAGGTTACATTGTAGTCTAATGCATTGGATATTTATATGAATTTGGAAGCCTCTTCGGTTGGAGACAACAATGGAATAGCACAAATACATAACAAACTAGCTACATTGACAATTCAGTTGGAAGAAATAATGAAGGGGAAAGAGAAATGATAACAAGTCTAGTGCACCAAGTGTAGGACTGAAGGTCACCACAAAGACGAATGTCCATAATTTGCGTAGTACTTAGTAGTTGGGGTACCAAATCAACTACCAGGAGGAGGATACAGTGAGATATGAAAGAAACGAGGACATAACCCTCATGAGTGATAGTTATTACATAAATATCATAGTACCCCAAGAAGCTTATTCTGTATCTTTTGAAAATTAGTGGGACATGAAGACATAGATTGTTGTGCATTCAATATGATGAGGGAGTTCACATTAGATATGTACATAATTCAGGAGGAGAATGTTGCGATAGAAGGGGGAGGAAAATGTAATAATCAAAGAGGATTTAATCAAGGAAACCAAGGATGATTCAGTAGGGGTAGAGGTAGAGGAAACTTCGGGAGAGGAGGAAGAGGCCCCATAATATGATATAAATGTAACTAACCAGGACACCTAGTGTGGTATTGTCAAAATCCCTGCACAACATGCACTTACTGTTCGGCATTAGAACATGCGATAGAGGACCGTCCACAATTGTTGGAAAAGTGGTAGGCTAGAGAGAATCAAAACCAAAACCAAAACATTCAAAAGATATCAATCGAGGTACGAGACAAAGGACCCAAAATATTAATCATTACATGCGAAGGAACCAAAACAGAGACATATGAAACTAAGGAAAGGAAATAGGTAGAGCAATGGGTAAAGAAATTAGCAATACCCATTCCAAAATTTGATCCATGAGATGAAAAAGAGACATATAAAAGGATGAGGGAGGAGCTATTATGACAAGAATGTGCAGCGTCAACATCTTCTACACCACATATGGAATATAGGCCTCCCACTAATGACCAGGCCATGAGAAAAGGATCGCTAGAGAAGGTAAGTACCTTAGAATTTTTTTTGAAGAGTTTCCTAGAGATGGTCAAAGATGAAAATGAATTTCATAAATTATGATCTATGATCGATCACTGTGCACAAGGAAAGGAAACCCTTACTAAAAAGAAAGTAGTGATCCAACTACTACGCAAGAAAAGAACCAATGGAGAGTTCAGGTTCAGTGCGAAAATTGGAGAATACGACATCGACAATGTGATCTTAGACTTGGGGTTTGATGTGAACGTGTTACCCAAGAATACATGGGAAATTATGGGGACACCCAATTTAGTTTGGTCTCCCATTCAATTGATATTAGTAAACTAGTACAAAATAGTACCTGTTGGAAGATCAACGGGAATACATGTTAATATAGATGGAGTGCATAGTGTCACAGATTTTGACATCATCGATATTGTGGATGAAAACCAACCATACCCAGTGTTAATGGGACTATAATGGGCCTTCGATAACCAAGCCATTATCAATTTGAAAAGGAGAGAATGATATTTGAAGTAGGAGAACTGAAAGTTACTACACCATTAGAACCAAAAGAAGGAAGGAGGTACATAAAACCAATGAAGGCAGATGAAATTGACAACCTGTATAATATGACTGGGATGATGGAATACTATGTTAACCCCACCATAGATGATGTGTTAAGTTGGATAAGCATCAGTTCATGTACATCAAACTCAAAAGAAAGTTTGGAAAATTGGTAGCAGAGGATGCATGAAGTCTCCACACGACGATGCGCACGCATGACCAAATCAATACATTGGATTGGAATAGAACTATGGAACCCACCTAAGTATGACATGTTGACATATATAATGATATTTATACAAATATTTGAGGCATATGTATCAGAGAAACAAAGGCTACTAGCACTGGACATTGTATTGAAATCCACCCCAACAAGATGGTGGGTGACACACAAAGTAAACAAAGAATATTGGCAACAATGTAGGAAACTATTACAAGTGAGATTCAATAAGGATGTGGGAGACATGATGCAGGAGTACACAGGGGAAGGAAACCCAACCAATCATGTTGTGTAGTGCGAAAAATCATGGAATTCAGTACCAAGGAAAGAATGGACACACATGTTCATACATACCCTTGACACCATCCCAAAGAACTGGTAACTAGAACTGGAGATGTGCAGTGATACCACAAACTGGAACTACATTTACCTTTCAGAATGAGTCTCCCCTAATAATTATAGCACTATAGGTGATTAAACATAAAATATTCACCGAATAAGAATCAATGGAAGTAATATTTGTATGCAACACACACAACACATATATGACGGTTCACAATTTATTGGAATGTTACAACATAACATAGGAGGATCTAGATGAAAAATATCCCCACAATATCCAAGTACCAGAAACATAGGGGTAATTAATAGTAGAGGACCCAGAGATGCAATCCAAAAAATACACACAGCCAATGAAGGCACGAAAAGTTAATATTGGTACAGAGGAAATACCTAAGTTTGCACAAATAGGAGATTACTGGGATGAGGAAACCATAGAAAAGATAGCATATCTACTGCATGAATACCAAGACCTATTCCAAACTACATTCTCATATATGAAAGGGATAGCGGGTGAGATAGGGGAGATTAGGATCCCACTGAAACCAGGTACTAAACCAGTAAAACAAAGACCATACAGAATGAAACCAAGATATAAAGAAAAGGTAAAGGAGGAAATAGACTGCATGCTAAAGGAAAGAGTCATCGAATCGGTTCAGGAATCAGAATGGATAAGTCCCATGGTAGTGAAGGACAAGAAAATAGGGGGTATAATAATATGTGTCCACTTGAGGAAACTAAATGAAGCATGCTTACATGATCCATTCCCAATGCCATTTATATTTGAAGTACTTGAAAACGTAGGTGGACAAGAAGCCTATTCCTTCATAGATGGTTTCTTAGGCTACCATCATATAAGAATTGCACAAGAATATAGACATAATACTACATTTGTGACAGAATGGGGAAGTTTTCAATACACAATGTTGTCGTTTGGGTTAAAGAACGCACATGTGGTATTTTCAAAAGTTGTTGTCACAACGTTTAAGGAATTTATTCACAATTTTCTCGAAGTCTACTTGGATGACTGGACTATATTTATCCTATTATGGGATCATAATGAATTGCTAAGATTTAAGTTGGATAAGTGTGGAAAACATCAAATATCCTTAAACCTAAAGAAGTGTATTTTTTGTGCACCATTCAAAATATTATTGGGACACATGGTATGCAAACAAGGTCTAATAGTTGATACTGCAAAGATTGCAGTTATTATGGACTTACAACCACCCACATCATTCAAAACGTTGCATGCAACAATTGGTCACACAGGGTATTATAGGAAATTTATCAAAGGATACACACAGATTACAACACCAATGGAAAAATTATTAAAAAAAGAAGTGAAGTTCCAGTAGAATGACATCTGTTAGAAAGGACTGGACACACTGAAACAAAAGTTAGTCACTATGCCAATCTTAATTTTCCCAGACCAGAACAAGGAATTTCATGTACATGTGGATGCATCATCAATAGTATTAGGTGTGATCTTGTCAGATCCAAGTGAGGGAGACATAGATCACCCAATTTATTTTACAGGAAGGAAGCTATCAACAACGAAAAAAAAACTATACCACAACAAAACATGAGGGATTAGCTATGGTCTATGCACTGCAAACGTTTATACACTACTTTCTAGGATCACACTTTAAGATGTACACCGACCATTCTATGCAAAGATATTTGGTCAACAAGCTAGTTTTGGGGGGAAGGATTTACAGATAACTTCTATTGTTCCATGAATGTGACTTTGAAGTAGTAGTAAAACTAGGTAAAATTAATGTAGGACCAGATCACTTGTCACACATACTCTCGGGAAAAGAGCTAGGAAACTTGGATGACATCTTTCCATATGCCCAATTTTTTTTGCTTAAGATGGTGGATGATTATTTTATCGACATTATATAGTTTTTAAGTACATGGATGGCCCCCTCAAACATGACGGTGGAACATAAAAAGAAATTGGTAGTAAAGGTTGCAGACTACCAATTGATTACAAGGAGATTATATAAATTGGGCGTAGATGGAATATTGCGATGTTGTGTGGTCAAACACGAAAGACCAACTATATTGGCAGAAGCGCATGACATTATAGAAGGAGGATATTATGTGGGTAAATTCACTATGTAGAAGATATTATGTGCAGGGCTATGGTGGAATACGCTCCAAATGGACGCAAAGGAATACTATCAGACATGTGATGTTTGTCAAAGGGTTGGAAATCCCTCCAGAAGGGACAAGATGTCATTGAATCCACAAGTTAAATTATAGGATTTTGATAAGTGGGCCAAAAAATTCATTGGACCAATCAACCCACCAACAAGAATATCAGGGGCTAGGTACATAATTATGGAAACATAATATCTGACTCAATGGGAAGAAGGCGCACTAGTTTTGGATTGTCGCGCAACAATTGTTGTGCACTTTTTGTTCGAGAATACAATAACTCGATTTGTATTTCCATGAACATTGATGAGTGATAAAGGGACACACTTCATCAATAATACCATATCATATTTGACTAAATAATTTCAAATTCACCATTATAAGAGTACGTCGTACCACCCGTAGGCCAATGGCACGATAGAAGCATTCAACAAAATTCTAGAGAATGCACTGACAAAAATCTGCAACATAGGAAGAGATGACTGGGACTTAAGAGTGCCTACTGTATTATGGGAATATAGGACAACCAACAGGGCATACAAGGAAAAAAATAACATGGAAAACACCTTTCAGTTTGGTATACAGGAAGGAGGTAGTAATGTTAATGGATTTTATGGTATCGATCCTGTGCGTCGCAAATATCACAAATATTTTGGATTCGGGCACAATACAAGAATGAGTATCACAACTGGTACATATTGAGGAGCATATATTTATCATATGGTTTTACCAACATGTTCAAAAGGAAAGGGAAAAATCATGGCAAAATAGACACATTAAGTTGAAAAAATTCCAAGTAGGTGATCTTGTGCTATTATATGATAGAAAATTTATGCAACACCTAGGGAAGTTCTGTATGCACTGGTTAGGACCATATGTGACCCATAAGATGAAAAAGGTAGGTGTTTCATACTTATAAACGCTTAACGATGAAGCATTGAAAGGAAGGGTGAAAAAGAGTCGGCTAAAACTCTATCAAGAGGGCCAACAATCTGCGCAATAGGAGGAAATGCATAAGAGAGAGAGAGAGAGAGAGAGAGAGAGAGAGAGAGAGAGAGAGAGAGAGAGAGAGAGAGAGAGAGATAAAAAATGTATACAAAAATACAACGAGAACTACATAGAGAGGTGAAACTACACCAACTGAGGAGACATGACGCAAAAGTGATAAAGGATGCAATGGTAATTGCATCGTCCCACACGACAAGACCATTATAAGTACGAAAATGATGGAAATGACAGTTACAAGAGGATAAGGACAAGTCATAAAATGACCATTACAATGAAGAATAAAGTCGCAAGAATTTCAAGTCATAAATCCATCATAATGATAGGGAGTAGAAGAGAAATGTCCTCAATATGCATGATAGAGTGGCAATACAAGGAAAAAATCTAATAGCGGATTTGGCAATAAAGTCGCATTAACGTAAGCACTTGTCATGCTATGGGTAGAATAGGCAAGAGGGAATGCATAAATACCAGTGAACAACTGGAAAAAGGGCATACAAGCAGTCAGGGTTTCCAAACGCAGGCTATTGTTACTTATCATTATAGTAAAAATAGAGAGAACAAAGCTAGAAAGAGATACAAAGCTACAACACCTGTCAAAGACTACTTAACTACAAAAATGGCACCACCTAGAACCATATGAGTAGAATCAGTTGTACCAAGTAATATTTGCAATAGATATCCAGTAGTCGAACGAGAGATTGAGGAAACCCCTGGTGCATATTTATCAAAGCCGAGCTTTCCTTGTGACTACATACCACCTAGAAAGGATGATGCCTCACCTGTCACATTGCAAAAGAATCCAGACTATAAGTTGGTCACCCTAGACATTCTAGAGGAAGTATTCATTGATGAAGACATGCTTGGGAAGGTAGCCTATTTGAAATATGCATACCATGACATTACAAACGTGGTGAATTTCCCTGAACTTGTGCCCCATGAATACCTGGAACTAAAAGTAGACCCACTTACACAACAGAGTGTACTAGTTACCAAGGTTTGGGCCAGAGAAATGGAGCGAGCATTTTTGGGTGGTCCTTGGTTTTCATGTCCATTTATGGGAGGTTTTTCGACACATGGTTTTTTGTCGATGGTTTTCTATTTCCGGTTAAGGAATTACGGTTGTTGATTAATCCAGGTCATTGGATTAGGGTTTTGGATGCCGCTGGCTCCTATATGTATATTGTATTATAAAAAATGTATGGAGAGAATAAATATAGAATATGTTGGTTTTCTCAGTTTGCATTTCTAGGGGAAAAATATCTGTGTAATGTGTGTATTTTCCATCGTATCTTTTTTTTTCTTTTATTGAAAATATGTTTACAGTAAAATATTGTACTAGGTTAAAATTTACATTTGGTATCAGATAAATTATTGGCTTTAGGGGGACACCTTTGTGGTTAGGGGTTTGACTCGAGACTATGATAATCCTTGTTACAATGGGATATTTGTGGTATTGATTCTTCAGGTGAAGATAAATGGTGAGCAGTTTGAAAATAGAGATCGAGAAATTTAGTGGGAAATTTTTTGAGTTGTGGAAGATCAATATGGAAGATCTGTTGGTAGACAGAGATCATTGGGTTGTGGTTGATCCAGGTACTACACCTATAGGAACATCAACATATGACTGGAAAAAGTTGGATAGGAAGGAAAAGAGCACAATCCGATTATGCCTCTCAGATTCAGTATTACGGAATGTGTCAGGGGAAGCTACATCGAAGGACTTATGGGATAAGTTGGAGAACTTGTATCAGTCTAAGTCCCTGGTAAAAAAACTGTTCCTACAGAAAAATATGTATAACTTGAGGATAAGAGGTGGAGACTCAATGACAGAGCATTTGAATGCCTTCAAAACTGTGGTAGGTCAGTTGTTATCTGTTGATATTAAAATTTCAGGTGAAGATAATTGTATTATTTTACTATGCTCTTTAACAGACTTGTGGGATAGTCTGGTTATGTCCATAGGTAGTAATACAACTACCTTGAGTTTTGATGATGTGGTCTCATCATTGTTTTCAGAGGAGATGAGACGAAATAACATGGAAGGATAGAGCACAGATGCATTATTTGCAAGAGGATGCTCCACGGATAGAAATAGATCTAAGTCCTCTAGTGGGAGATCTAAGTCTAAGGGTGGATCTAAATATCCAGGAAATTTTGTAAAGGTATGTTGGATATGTGGAAAATAAGGGTACTTAAAGAAGCAATGTAGATCCAAAAGCATTGAGAAAGTGAAGGGATCTGAAGGTGCTCCCTCTACAAAAGAAAATACCTCCAAGGAAGAAGGAGGGGATGTGTACCTGTCTTCTTCAAGCACACATGTGTTGGAAAATTCAGTGAACAAAGGAGATTGTTGGCAAATTCAGTGAACAGACAGTGAATGCTTGTCATTGATGGCAATAGTGGAAAGCAGTGAATGATCCAGTGAATGATCAAATGCAGCGAGAGCCATTAGATTTGGTGCAGGGTCGTCGACAGTCGTCAGATCTGTAGAAGCTACGAGGGAGATAAGCCTTGGGAGCAAGAAGAGAAGTCCTGACAGGCATCGGGATATCGACCATCGGGAAATCGGAGTTCTCAAGGTCATGTGCATTGGGACAGCAGCAGTCGCGAAATCTCGACGGGATCTAGACCATCCATTCGTGTGGACGCGTGGAAGCGATCGAGCGCCACTGAGAGAATCTCGACAGGAGGCTTCATCGGAGAATCAGGGATTGGGACTTTGAAATGTCCAATTCACAATGCAACGAAAACCCCAAAATCACGATATGCAATATCGCGATTTTATCGCAGCCATTAAAGCAAGAATGAGATCTGGACCATTGATTTTTCTTCATTGGAGAATTGAGGATCAGGACCTTGAAATGTCCAATTCACAATGCAACGAAAACCCTGAAATCGCGATATGCAATTTCGCGATTTAATCGCAGCCATTAAAGTAAGAAGTGATATGGAACATTGATTCTTTGCATCAGGGATCGGGGTTGGGACTATGAAATGTCCAATTCACAATGCAACGAAAACCCCAAAACCGCGATATGCGATTTCGTGATTTATTCGTAGCCGTTAAAGAAAGAATGAAATCTGGACCGTTGATTTTTCTTCATCGGAGAATCGGGGATCAGGACCTTGAAATGTCCAATTCACAATGCAACGAAAACCCCGAAATCACGATATGGGATTTCGTGATTTAATCGCAGCCATTAAAGTAAGAAATGATCTGGACCGTTGATTCTTTGCATCGGGGATCGGGGATCGGGACTTTGAAATGTCAAAATCTCTTGACAATGAGAACCCCGAAATCACGAAATGCGATTTCACGATTTAATCGCAGTTTCTAAAGTTAAGAAGAGATCTGGACCGTTGATTCTATGCATCGGGGATCGGGGATCGGGACTTTGAAATGTCAAAATCTCTTGACATCAGAAACCCCGATTTCGCGATATGCGATATCATGATTCAATCGCAGCCATTGAATCGAGAATGAGATCTAGACCGTTGATCGTAGCCTGTGTCGGAGTTTCGGGGATCGTGAAATCAAAAGTCAAAGAACACAATGCAATGGGAATTCCAATTTCGCGATGAGTGAATTCCCGACTTAATATGAACCGTCAAATATAGAAATAATCTGGATCGTTGATTTGGTTTCATTACGGAATGTCAGAGATCGGTTTTTGGTATTGACAAGAATTTTGAACATTAGGCATTATGATTTCGCGATATGCGAAATCGCGAAAGTGCCTTCCACCTATAACCTTGGTCACAGCCCTTGGTCACGGGAAGAGAGGGAGTCAATAATAAAGTCCATTTCGGAGTTTCGGAGATCGCGATGTGAAAGTGTCGAGACACTTGGGCAAAGAAATGCCAAAATTTCGAAACCCGATTTAAAAGGAAAGAATAATAAAGATTATCCAACAGTGCGGATAAGGTTTGAATGTGATCGAAGGGTTGTTGTTCTTTCTCACACATTAATGCTTCAGTTATGAATCTGTTAAGAGAAACAGACTGATTATAACGAATCGGTTAGTGTTTCAGTTGCTAGGACATGTGTTCTCATTTCGGCTGAGGGAAGGTGAAGTGGAACCGTCGGGGAGGTATGTTTAAAAGAACATGAGACATATTGTGCAAGGTTGGTTGTTTAGTATGTGGAAAAAGAATGAAAATGTAAGAAAAATAGATGAGAGAATGTGCAGAAGGAGATTGAACATAAGAGCAGAATGACTGAAAGAGTAGAAGTATAGCAAAATGATAGAAAGAAAAATGCAGAGCAGAATAACTTAACAAGTTGTAGCAGAGCAGAAGGAGAGCACAAGTTGATGCAGAGCATACCTACTGAACTAACAGAGGATGAGAAGAGAAGCAGAACAGTGAACAGAAGACCAGATTTACAGAACAAAGAAAGATTGGTAAGAACTGATTTATCTGTAAAGTTGAATGTTTATTTAGTCATTAATATTTTAAGGGTGGTTGGGAGGTGCTCGGGAGGACTTTTGTCATCAGAAGTTCAAGTGGGTGCTTGAACACAGNGAAAATAAGGGTACTTAAAGAAGCAATGTAGATCCAAAAGCATTGAGAAAGTGAAGGGATCTGAAGGTGCTCCCTCTACAAAAGAAAATACCTCCAAGGAAGAAGGAGGGGATGTCTACTTGTCTTCTTCAAGCACACATGTGTTGGAAAATTCAGTGAACAAAGGAGATTGTTGGCAAATTCAGTGAACAGACAGTGAATGCTTGTCATTGATGGAAACAGTGGAAAGCAATGAATGATCCAGTGAATGATCAAATGCAGCGAGAGCCATTAGATTTGGTGCAGGGTCGCCGACAGTCGTCAGATCTGTAGAAGCTGCGAGGGAGATAAGCCTTGGGAGCAAGAAGAGAAGTCCTGACAGGCATCGGGATATCGGCCATCGGGAAATCAGAGTTCTCGAGGTCATGTGCATTGGGACAGCAGCAGTCGCGAAATATCGACGGGATCTAGACCATCCATTCGTGTGGACGCGTGGCAGCGATCGAGCGCCACTGGGAGAAGCTCGACAGGAGGCTTCATCGGAGAATCAGGGATCGGGACTTTGAAATGTCCAATTCACAATGCAACGAAAACCCCAAAATCACGATATGCAATATCACGATTTAATTGCACCCGTTAAAGCAAGAATGAGATCTGGACCATTGATTTTTCTTCATCGAAGAATCGGGGATCAGGACCTTGAAATGTCCAATTCACAATGCAACAAAAACCCTGAAATCGCGATATGCAATTTCGCGATTTAATCGCAGCCATTAAAGTAAGAAGTGATCTGGAACATTGATTCTTTGCATCGGGGATCGGGGTTGGGACTATGAAATGTCCAATTCACAATGCAACGAAAACCCCAAAACCGCGATATGCGATTTCGTGATTTATTTGTAGCCGTTAAAGCAAGAATGAAATCTGGACCGTTGATTTTTCTTCATCGGAGAATCGGGGATCAGGACCTTGAAATGTCCAATTCACAATGCAACGAAAACCCCGAAATCACGATATGGGATTTCGTGATTTAATCGCAGCCATTAAAGTAAGAAATGATCTGGACCATTGATTCTTTGCATCGGGGATCGGGGATCGGGACTTTGAAATGTCAAAATCTCTTGACAATGAGAACCCCGAAATCACGAAATGCGATTTCACGATTTAATCGCAGTTGCTAAAGTTAAGAAGAGATCTGGACCGTTGATTCTATGCATCGGGGATCGGGGATCGGGACTTTGAAATGTCAAAATCTCTTGACATCAGAAACCCCGATTTCGCGATATGCGATATCACGATTCAATCGCAGCCATTGAATCGAGAATGAGATCTAGACCGTTGATCGCAGCCTGTGTCGGAGTTTCGGGGATCGTGAAATCAAAAGTCAAAGAACACAATGCAATGGGAATTCCAATTTCGCGATGAGTGAATTCCCGACTTAATATGAACCGTCAGATATAGAAATAATCTGGATCGTTGATTTGGTTTCATTATGGAATGTCAGAGATCGGGTTTTGGTATTGACAAGAATTTTGAACATTAGGCATTATGATTTCGCGATATGCGAAATCGCGAAAGTGCCTTCCACCTAAAACCTTGGTCACAGCCCTTGGTCACGGGAAGAGAAGGAGTCAATAATAAAGTCCATTTCAGAGTTTCGGAGATCACGATGTGAAAGTGTCGAGACACTTGGGCAAAGAAATGCCAAAATTTTGAAACATGATTTAAAAGGCAAGAATAATAAAGATTATCCAACAGTGCAGATAAGGTTTGAATGTGATCGAAGGGTTGTTGTTCTTTCTCACACATTAATGCTTCAGTTATGAATCTGTTAAGACAAAAAGACTGATTATAACGAATCGGTTAGTGTTTCAGTTGCTAGGACATGTGTTCTCATTTCGGCTGAGGGAAGGTGAAGTGGAACCGTCGGGGAGGTATGTTTAAAAGAACATGAGACATATTGTGCAAGGTTGGTTGTTTAGTATGTGGAAAAAGAATGAAAATGTAAGAAAAATAGATGAGAGAATGTGCAGAAGGAGATTGAACATAAGAGCAGAATGACTGAAAGAGTAGAAGTATAGCAAAATGATAGAAAGAAAAATGCAGAGCAGAATAACTTAACAAGTTGTAGCAGAGCAGAAGGAGAGCACAAGTTGATGCAGAGCATACCTACTGAACTAACAGAGGATGAGAAGAGAAGCAGAACAGTGAACAGAAGACCAGATTTACAGAACAAAGAAAGATTGGTAAGAACTGATTTATCTGTAAAGTTGAATGTTTATTTAGTCATTAATATTTTAAGGGTGGTTGGGAGGTGCTCGGGAGGACTTTTGTCATCAGAAGTTCAAGTGGGTGCTTGAACACAG
>JZKD02S1780494.1:83750-104015 GCA_000966675.3 Picea glauca | reverse complement strand
GAGAAACTGAATCTGGTCTAATCTTTAGTACCTATTGTTTCAAAGAAAACATCATTATTATAGATACCCAAACGGTGTGTTTTATAGCCTTAAAACACAAACTTTGGAACAACATGGGGTTTACCAGCCCCACAGGATCCAAAGATGCTGAGGTGGTGCAACCTCATGGCCCGACACGTAGCTGGGCCTTTCATCAAATACAATGATTCCTTCTTTGACTGGTTGCGGCCATAGATGTTGATGGTTGATGACTACGCCTACGCCGGATTGGACTTCCAAGGGGATCCAGATTTATCCCTACCTAAGGATGCTCAGTGGGGTGACCTAGGTAAGAAGTACACATTTTGTTCTTTTAAATGTTTTTTTGATTTTTATCATATAAAATGTTTTTATGTTTGTCCAAGAACTGATCAAAAATATCTTTTTGACGACACAGATGTGGAGCCGTATCAACCTCCAGGAACGTCTCCTATTCAGCGATGAGGAGAGGCAGCTCCAGTGGCACGATGGGATGCTGAAAACTATGATGCAGTGGAGCAAAACTTGGAGGGGTTGACTACTAGCATTCCAGACATGACTAGCAGGGAGATCCCTCAGCGTTATCAATGCCATACTGTGGGCGTGTCCGAGTCTATTGGTCGACTGCTTCATAGGGTGGCCCGGGTAGTCATGTGTTATCGTGAGCATCATCGATGATGCTATTTTGTAGAAGCTACGAGCTTCATTTTTGAGATTTTGGTCCTTTGATAGACTTTTTGTAAAAAACATTTGATCGTTATATACATATGTACGGTTTCTACCAGCTTATCTTGTGTTGTGTGATACATGTGATGTGATTGGTTTATAAATGGCCCAAATGTCTGTCTAATACATAGTTAGCTAGTGCATCATTTAATGTATTTAGACATCTAGGAATGTGTTGATACTCAATATAATCAAAATAACATTCTAAGAGAAAAATTCGTAAATATACCTGTAATAAAGTAGGACTTTGAATAGCATAGACATTACTTAACTGTAGTACTACTAGCTACGAATCGAGTCGTACAACCAAGTGACGGATACCGAGCAAAATAACATCAATCAATAATTCGATAACGGTGCTATACTCTGCAATATTGTTGGTCGCACAGCCGAGACACACACCTCGTAGAGTAATAAGTTTGTTTGTAGGGGCGTAAATTGCCCAAGTAGCAGAAGCAAGGTTCTGAGTACTACGGCTAGCGCCATCAGTGAAGCCAATGTGGGGTAGTGAAGACTCCAACATCTAGAAACCAAACACAACGTAACATAAGGGTGGAGACCAGATAATGAAAAAGCATACTACAATAACACACAAGAAGTATGATACAATAAAATACAAGTACTCATGCACATGTGATCTTAGGCATAGTACTTTTTTAAGTACAACCCATTTCTGGGTTCACTCAAAGGGATACCGTTGTAATCTGCTAACTCATAAGCTCCTTTCTCCAAGACTCATCTAACGATGTAAGGACCTCACCACATAGCTTCAAATTTTCTAGCTCCTAGCATATCCGGATCTTGTTCATAAAGGAGAACCAGATCACCTTCGGAGAAAACACGAGGCTTGACATGTTTGTCGTATTGGGCTTTGACACGTTTCTTTTGGGATTCTATGACTAGGGTGGCGTCGCGACAAGTTTCGTCTAATCGCATGAGATACAACAGATGTTATTCTTTGGTAGAAGTGTTTGGTAGGAGTTTGACGGCTAGTTTTAGGGAGGGCATCTCACATTCAATTGGTAGGATGGCTTCTAGACCATAGACTAACCGAAATGGTGTAAACCTGGTAGCAGACTTAACGGATGTCTGGTAAGCCCACAATGCTGAAAACAACATTGTGTGCCAACTCATTTTGTGAATCCCTATCATTCGTCGAAGCATGGTAATGGCGACTTTGTTAATTGCTTCGACTTGGTCGTTGTCTTGTGGGTAATAGGGTGTTGAGTTTTCATGGAGAAGACCCAACTTTTCAGTGAGTTCAGACATCATGAAGCTTCTAAAGTGGCTACCTTGATCAGTAACAATAGCCTGAGGAACACCTAAACGAGCTATGATGTGATTGAATATGAATAATGTTGCGGTCTTTCTGGTGTTGTCAAATGTCGGCATTGCCTCAGCCCATTTTGTAAAATAGTCTACGGATACAATAATGTATCCATGCCCCTCGACCAAGTGAGGGTGACATGTCATGAAATCGATACCCCATTTTACAAAAGGACTGATGGAGAACACAGGGTGAAGAGGAGCGGGATGAGATCGTATTTTATGGTTGTAGGTCTAGCAAGCGTGGCACTTTTGGATGAAAATTATACAATCGTTGAATAAAGAAGGCCAAAAATACCTAGCTCGCAAGATCTTCTAGGCAGTAGCATACCCAAACCTATGACCACCATAGGCTCCAGAATGGTAGTCATTTAGGGCTTTCTCGGCTTCGTCAAACGTGAGGTAGCGTCGAAAAACTGAGTCGATCCCATGACGATAAAGAGTATCACCGAGGATAATATACTGACGGGCTTGGTAGCGTATTTGACGGCGGTTAGTACTAGATAAATTGGGTCGAAAAGTCTAGGTTTGGAGATATATGATGATATCTCCATACCAAAGATCATCGGAACTAATCAGGAAAAGGGATTCATCATGTAATGAATCGGCTACTACATTTTCCATCTCAGAGTAGGGAAAGTCGCATATCAACTCAACAAACACTAAGGATTTCTTGAACTTAGCGCATTCAAATTCTAAGTCAAACTCCTGGAGTATCCTGATCCATTTGGAGTATTTTCCCCCTAGCAGTTAACGTGTGAGAATGTGTTGCATAGGGTTGCAGTTAGAAATTACCGCAGTCTTGTGAGAGAGGATATAGTGTCGGAAACATTGAAATGCATGAACAGTTGCCAAGGCCAGTTTTTCGACATGTAAATACTTGGTTTTAGTAGGATTTAGGCTTCCACACAAGTAATAGATGACATGTTCATCATGAGAATCATCCTCCTAGACAAGAACCATAGCGATGGTATAATCTGAGGCTGCAAGGTAGAGGAAATCATCACGACTGTAATCAGGGGGGAAGAGAAGCAGAGCACATGTCAGGGACAGTTTCAGAGCTTCAAAAGATTTGATTGCGATGGTATCCCATAAGAACTTGGACCCTTTTTTGAGTAGTCACATAAATCCAAGAGTTAGCTTGGCATAGTTCGAGATGAAATGACGAAGAAAATTTGCTTTCCCTTGAAAACTTTGTAACTGGCAAAGTGAAGAAGGAGGAGGGATATTGAGAATCACTTCGACCTTCAAAGGATCTACCATGATCCCTTGACGAGAAAAAATAAATCCTAGAAGTCAGTCGGATTCTACGTAGAAAATGCATTTGTGAGGATTCAAGCGTATATGGTAAAATCAACATCGGAGGAAAATGGCTCGGAGGTGTATGGGATTATTGACACGGTGCATGGAATGAGAGAGTAAGTCATCAATATATGGCTACATGATGTCCTTGATATCATGGAAGGCATAAGACATAGTGTGTTGAAAAGTTGTGCTAGGGATTTTTAGATCGAAAGGAAGTTTCCGATAGGAAAAAGTGCCCCAAGGACAAATAAAAGAGGTTTTGTGTTGATCCTCGGG
Organism: Picea glauca; assembly: GCA_000966675.3. Classification (NCBI taxonomy): domain Eukaryota; kingdom Viridiplantae; phylum Streptophyta; class Pinopsida; order Pinales; family Pinaceae; genus Picea; species Picea glauca. The sequence continues at coordinate 100,364 of JZKD02S1780494.1, read as the reverse complement.
AACAATATTGATTTGATTATATCCGGAGAAACCATCCATCAGAGAGAATATTTCACTTCCGGCACAATCGTCGACAATCTAGTCGATGAAGCGGGTAGGAAAGTTGTCTTTAGGACATGCTTTGTTAATATCCCTATAATCAACACACACGCGGATGGTGCCTTGTTTCTTGTCGATTGGGACAATATTGGAAACCCAATCAATGAGAGCCATTGGGTAAATAAAGATGGCTTTGATAATTTTCTCAACTTCAAGCTTGATAGTGGCCGCTTTATGTGGGTCGACCGGACAAAGGCATTGCTGGACGAGTTTAGCATCTGGGTATATCTTGATCTCATGTATCACAATGTCGGAGTCAATACCCAACATTTCTTCATAGCTCCAGGTGAAGACGTCATGAAATTATTTGAAAAGTGACTTGTAGGTGACGAATTCATCAGGGGAACACGAAGCTCCAATATGCATGTTTTCGGCAATTCCAGGTTTTATGGAGATGTCGAGGGGAATGGTGGGTGAGATATTTCTTAAGTTCCCTTCTAAAAACACATCGTGTGTGGACTCAGGAACAGTGGAAATGATGAAAATGATCGACGGGGTTGAGATCCATTGGTAGCTCTCGATGATGTGTTGTTCCAGGAAGAGGATGGAACAATGATGTCCATCATCCCAGGGCGTGTCTTCCATAACAAACATTATCATCTCGTCCATGGGAAAAATGACGCGGAAAGGATCTGGATATGAATCACCAAGAGAGGGGGTAGAAGGAGTTACCGATTGAATGGCCTGATAGGCGGATTCGACCAGACTCAAAGGAATTTCGTTGTCGTAACGAAGGTGATTGTCGGGGTTGGGTACCATCCATGGGTCATGAGACGTAGGGGTTCCATGAATAGAGGTGGAGATCATGTTGATCGAAGTGACAAAAGGATGTGAAACATCGGGTTGTGGAATGGGGAAGGTACCCATTAACGAGGAGTCTTTAAGAAGACCCACACCAACGTTCTCGTATCCAGGGGGTTTTTAGCAATGAATGGTATGTTGTCGGTGTTCGTATCTGAATTAAAGAAGGATAATTGGTCAACGGTAATGACCTTTCCTTGATGAGGGAAATGCATGACACGAAAAAGAGTTGACAAAACTGCATGCATGGAATCAATCCAGCTACAGCCAAGTAGAAGGTTGTAATTGAGAGGAGCATCAAAGACTTCCACTTAAACTTGGACCGTTTTTCCTTCTAACGTAATCGGCAATGAAGGGAGGACACCATAAGGCTTAAAACTGGAGCCATTAAAGGCTTTGAGTGTGTTGTGGGATTCAGTCAAAGGGGGAGAGCCGATGGCTTTCCAGTAGGTAATAGACATGACACACATCGAGGCACCCTTGTCGATAACAGTTCTACAAATATTTTTGTCGGAGACAATAACTTGTATTTGGAATGTGAGTTGAGGGGGTAACCTTGGAATATGATCTTCCAAGTCAAAAATTATTAAATTCCTGTCCGTAGGGTCGATTCCACCGATAGATTTCAACAGTGACTTATGTTGTGTAGGAAAAGTTTGAAGGACTTCAAGGGCTGACATCGTAGATGGTGCTTGGGCCAGATCTTCAACAATACTGTAGTTCTGGGAAACACGAGCATGCAGATTGAAAGATGATTTTCAAACGATGCCCTTTGGAGGAGGGTGAAGAACTGTGTTGAGGCTCGGTCATTCGAGATGAAGAGGACCATTGGTAGGTGGAGTCATGGGAGATGGTTGGACCAATGAAGGAGGTATAGCATCAATCTTCTCTTTAGAGGAGGAATAAGATTTGGCTTGAGTGGTAAGTGTGATGTCATTTTCCTTTAAATCACCTATACACATTAAGACATAGGATATATTGGAGGGGGATGGTTGGTCATGAATGACCAATTGGGCCTGTTGTTGAGAATTGAAGGGTTGTGACAATACGGTTGGAGTGGGCGGTTTTGTGGTCCCTTGAAGGAACTTAGTAACCTCGGCTCGTCATGGAAAATCCTTAGTGTAGTGATAATCACCATAGATAAGACAAGGATATCAGGGTTTGCACTTATCCCTATCGTCAATAGGTGGTGTTTTGGTTCTCTCTGCTTGCGAATTATTTTTGTCCTCCTTATTCTTACCCATTCCCTTCTGGATTTGTTTTTATCGGCGGGGGTATATTGAATGGCATTTACCTCAGAAGTCTTGCCGGTGGGAGGGGTAGGAGATGGAACANTGATTTTTATCATATAAAATGTTTTTATGTTTGTCCAAGAACTGATCAAAAATATCTTTTTGACGACACAGATGTGGAGCCGTATCAACCTCCAGGAACGTCTCCTATTCAGCGATGAGGAGAGGCAGCTCCAGTGGCACGATGGGATGCTGAAAACTATGATGCAGTGGAGCAAAACTTGGAGGGGTTGACTACTAGCATTCCAGACATGACTAGCAGGGAGATCCCTCAGCGTTATCAATGCCATACTGTGGGCGTGTCCGAGTCTATTGGTCGACTGCTTCATAGGGTGGCCCGGGTAGTCATGTGTTATCGTGAGCATCATCGATGATGCTATTTTGTAGAAGCTACGAGCTTCATTTTTGAGATTTTGGTCCTTTGATAGACTTTTTGTAAAAAACATTTGATCGTTATATACATATGTACGGTTTCTACCAGCTTATCTTGTGTTGTGTGATACATGTGATGTGATTGGTTTATAAATGGCCCAAATGTCTGTCTAATACATAGTTAGCTAGTGCATCATTTAATGTATTTAGACATCTAGGAATGTGTTGATACTCAATATAATCAAAATAACATTCTAAGAGAAAAATTCGTAAATATACCTGTAATAAAGTAGGACTTTGAATAGCATAGACATTACTTAACTGTAGTACTACTAGCTACGAATCGAGTCGTACAACCAAGTGACGGATACCGAGCAAAATAACATCAATCAATAATTCGATAACGGTGCTATACTCTGCAATATTGTTGGTCGCACAGCCGAGACACACACCTCGTAGAGTAATAAGTTTGTTTGTAGGGGCGTAAATTGCCCAAGTAGCAGAAGCAAGGTTCTGAGTACTACGGCTAGCGCCATCAGTGAAGCCAATGTGGGGTAGTGAAGACTCCAACATCTAGAAACCAAACACAACGTAACATAAGGGTGGAGACCAGATAATGAAAAAGCATACTACAATAACACACAAGAAGTATGATACAATAAAATACAAGTACTCATGCACATGTGATCTTAGGCATAGTACTTTTTTAAGTACAACCCATTTCTGGGTTCACTCAAAGGGATACCGTTGTAATCTGCTAACTCATAAGCTCCTTTCTCCAAGACTCATCTAACGATGTAAGGACCTCACCACATAGCTTCAAATTTTCTAGCTCCTAGCATATCCGGATCTTGTTCATAAAGGAGAACCAGATCACCTTCGGAGAAAACACGAGGCTTGACATGTTTGTCGTATTGGGCTTTGACACGTTTCTTTTGGGATTCTATGACTAGGGTGGCGTCGCGACAAGTTTCGTCTAATCGCATGAGATACAACAGATGTTATTCTTTGGTAGAAGTGTTTGGTAGGAGTTTGACGGCTAGTTTTAGGGAGGGCATCTCACATTCAATTGGTAGGATGGCTTCTAGACCATAGACTAACCGAAATGGTGTAAACCTGGTAGCAGACTTAACGGATGTCTGGTAAGCCCACAATGCTGAAAACAACATTGTGTGCCAACTCATTTTGTGAATCCCTATCATTCGTCGAAGCATGGTAATGGCGACTTTGTTAATTGCTTCGACTTGGTCGTTGTCTTGTGGGTAATAGGGTGTTGAGTTTTCATGGAGAAGACCCAACTTTTCAGTGAGTTCAGACATCATGAAGCTTCTAAAGTGGCTACCTTGATCAGTAACAATAGCCTGAGGAACACCTAAACGAGCTATGATGTGATTGAATATGAATAATGTTGCGGTCTTTCTGGTGTTGTCAAATGTCGGCATTGCCTCAGCCCATTTTGTAAAATAGTCTACGGATACAATAATGTATCCATGCCCCTCGACCAAGTGAGGGTGACATGTCATGAAATCGATACCCCATTTTACAAAAGGACTGATGGAGAACACAGGGTGAAGAGGAGCGGGATGAGATCGTATTTTATGGTTGTAGGTCTAGCAAGCGTGGCACTTTTGGATGAAAATTATACAATCGTTGAATAAAGAAGGCCAAAAATACCTAGCTCGCAAGATCTTCTAGGCAGTAGCATACCCAAACCTATGACCACCATAGGCTCCAGAATGGTAGTCATTTAGGGCTTTCTCGGCTTCGTCAAACGTGAGGTAGCGTCGAAAAACTGAGTCGATCCCATGACGATAAAGAGTATCACCGAGGATAATATACTGACGGGCTTGGTAGCGTATTTGACGGCGGTTAGTACTAGATAAATTGGGTCGAAAAGTCTAGGTTTGGAGATATATGATGATATCTCCATACCAAAGATCATCGGAACTAATCAGGAAAAGGGATTCATCATGTAATGAATCGGCTACTACATTTTCCATCTCAGAGTAGGGAAAGTCGCATATCAACTCAACAAACACTAAGGATTTCTTGAACTTAGCGCATTCAAATTCTAAGTCAAACTCCTGGAGTATCCTGATCCATTTGGAGTATTTTCCCCCTAGCAGTTAACGTGTGAGAATGTGTTGCATAGGGTTGCAGTTAGAAATTACCGCAGTCTTGTGAGAGAGGATATAGTGTCGGAAACATTGAAATGCATGAACAGTTGCCAAGGCCAGTTTTTCGACATGTAAATACTTGGTTTTAGTAGGATTTAGGCTTCCACACAAGTAATAGATGACATGTTCATCATGAGAATCATCCTCCTAGACAAGAACCATAGCGATGGTATAATCTGAGGCTGCAAGGTAGAGGAAATCATCACGACTGTAATCAGGGGGGAAGAGAAGCAGAGCACATGTCAGGGACAGTTTCAGAGCTTCAAAAGATTTGATTGCGATGGTATCCCATAAGAACTTGGACCCTTTTTTGAGTAGTCACATAAATCCAAGAGTTAGCTTGGCATAGTTCGAGATGAAATGACGAAGAAAATTTGCTTTCCCTTGAAAACTTTGTAACTGGCAAAGTGAAGAAGGAGGAGGGATATTGAGAATCACTTCGACCTTCAAAGGATCTACCATGATCCCTTGACGAGAAAAAATAAATCCTAGAAGTCAGTCGGATTCTACGTAGAAAATGCATTTGTGAGGATTCAAGCGTATATGGTAAAATCAACATCGGAGGAAAATGGCTCGGAGGTGTATGGGATTATTGACACGGTGCATGGAATGAGAGAGTAAGTCATCAATATATGGCTACATGATGTCCTTGATATCATGGAAGGCATAAGACATAGTGTGTTGAAAAGTTGTGCTAGGGATTTTTAGATCGAAAGGAAGTTTCCGATAGGAAAAAGTGCCCCAAGGACAAATAAAAGAGGTTTTGTGTTGATCCTCGGGAACAATATTGATTTGATTATATCCGGAGAAACCATCCATCAGAGAGAATATTTCACTTCCGGCACAATCGTCGACAATCTAGTCGATGAAGCGGGTAGGAAAGTTGTCTTTAGGACATGCTTTGTTAATATCCCTATAATCAACACACACGCGGATGGTGCCTTGTTTCTTGTCGATTGGGACAATATTGGAAACCCAATCAATGAGAGCCATTGGGTAAATAAAGATGGCTTTGATAATTTTCTCAACTTCAAGCTTGATAGTGGCCGCTTTATGTGGGTCGACCGGACAAAGGCATTGCTGGACGAGTTTAGCATCTGGGTATATCTTGATCTCATGTATCACAATGTCGGAGTCAATACCCAACATTTCTTCATAGCTCCAGGTGAAGACGTCATGAAATTATTTGAAAAGTGACTTGTAGGTGACGAATTCATCAGGGGAACACGAAGCTCCAATATGCATGTTTTCGGCAATTCCAGGTTTTATGGAGATGTCGAGGGGAATGGTGGGTGAGATATTTCTTAAGTTCCCTTCTAAAAACACATCGTGTGTGGACTCAGGAACAGTGGAAATGATGAAAATGATCGACGGGGTTGAGATCCATTGGTAGCTCTCGATGATGTGTTGTTCCAGGAAGAGGATGGAACAATGATGTCCATCATCCCAGGGCGTGTCTTCCATAACAAACATTATCATCTCGTCCATGGGAAAAATGACGCGGAAAGGATCTGGATATGAATCACCAAGAGAGGGGGTAGAAGGAGTTACCGATTGAATGGCCTGATAGGCGGATTCGACCAGACTCAAAGGAATTTCGTTGTCGTAACGAAGGTGATTGTCGGGGTTGGGTACCATCCATGGGTCATGAGACGTAGGGGTTCCATGAATAGAGGTGGAGATCATGTTGATCGAAGTGACAAAAGGATGTGAAACATCGGGTTGTGGAATGGGGAAGGTACCCATTAACGAGGAGTCTTTAAGAAGACCCACACCAACGTTCTCGTATCCAGGGGGTTTTTAGCAATGAATGGTATGTTGTCGGTGTTCGTATCTGAATTAAAGAAGGATAATTGGTCAACGGTAATGACCTTTCCTTGATGAGGGAAATGCATGACACGAAAAAGAGTTGACAAAACTGCATGCATGGAATCAATCCAGCTACAGCCAAGTAGAAGGTTGTAATTGAGAGGAGCATCAAAGACTTCCACTTAAACTTGGACCGTTTTTCCTTCTAACGTAATCGGCAATGAAGGGAGGACACCATAAGGCTTAAAACTGGAGCCATTAAAGGCTTTGAGTGTGTTGTGGGATTCAGTCAAAGGGGGAGAGCCGATGGCTTTCCAGTAGGTAATAGACATGACACACATCGAGGCACCCTTGTCGATAACAGTTCTACAAATATTTTTGTCGGAGACAATAACTTGTATTTGGAATGTGAGTTGAGGGGGTAACCTTGGAATATGATCTTCCAAGTCAAAAATTATTAAATTCCTGTCCGTAGGGTCGATTCCACCGATAGATTTCAACAGTGACTTATGTTGTGTAGGAAAAGTTTGAAGGACTTCAAGGGCTGACATCGTAGATGGTGCTTGGGCCAGATCTTCAACAATACTGTAGTTCTGGGAAACACGAGCATGCAGATTGAAAGATGATTTTCAAACGATGCCCTTTGGAGGAGGGTGAAGAACTGTGTTGAGGCTCGGTCATTTGAGATGAAGAGGACCATTGGTAGGTGGAGTCATGGGAGATGGTTGGACCAATGAAGGAGGTATAGCATCAATCTTCTCTTTAGAGGAGGAATAAGATTTGGCTCGAGTGGTAAGTGTGATGTCATTTTCCTTTAAATCACCTATACACATTAAGACATAGGATATATTGGAGGGGGATGGTTGGTCATGAATGACCAATTGGGCCTGTTGTTGAGAAGGGAAGGGTTGTGATAATACGGTTGGAGTGGGTAGTTTTGTGGTCCCTTGAAGGAACTTAGTAACCTCGGCTCGTCATGGAAAATCCTTAGTGTAGTGATAATCACCACAGATAAGACAAGGATATCAGGGTTTGCACTTATCCCTATCGTCAATAGGTGGTGTTTTGGTTCTCTCTGCTTGCGAATTATTTTTGTCCTCTTTATTCTTACCCATTCCCTTCTGGATTTGTTTTTACCGGCGGGGGTATATTGAATGGAATTTACCTTAGAAGTCTTGCCGGTGGGAGGGGTAGGAGATGGAACATTTTGAACATTAGAAGAAATGGGTTTGGGGTTGTTGCTAGAGGTTTGGACGGAATGCGGTTGAGCATGGAAAGTGTCAATCACACCGTCATCCACATGAGAAGTAATAGGAGTAGTTGAAGTGGTGGAAGTAGAAGGATGAGGTGCATCCGGGAGTAATTTGTAAAGAGTACCCGTTTGTGAGTAAATGAGATCAAGGTATTGATCATGACTAATGGCCTGTTCTTCTGTGACAAATCCACCCATGGCGATGTCATGACCTATGTCATTCAGAAATGATTTTGTGAACCACTCTGCCAGCAACTGATCGGGAAGTTCAAGTTTGATGAGACGTCATCTCCACCGCCATTCATGAATGTGATTGGAGATATGAGTGGCTTTGGCTTCTATAAAAGAGCTCAAAATCTCGGTCCCTATTTCATAGCGGATCGATAACTAGTAGTGGGTGAGTAAAGCCATAGCGAGGGTGTTGAATTCGGTGAAGAAACCTCGTGGTAATTCTATATACCACTTCGCGGAAGAACCCGTGAGAATTCATTGAAAAAGGCGTAAACAAATAGAGTCATCCATCAAGGAGTTGGATGAACACCAAAGGTGAAAAGTCATTACGTGATTATTCAGGTCCTCTCTCGCTTTTCCATCAAATTTAGGGATGTCAGATGGTAGTTTGGTCGGTATGGCGAGCCATTGGGGAGAGTGATGGATTGGATCATTTAAAATCCTCGACAGATTCAGGAGGTCCAGGGTGGCTAAGAATGGTAACTGTCTGTTCACATGTGGGTACTGGTGACTTTGGGGAGGGAGTCCCATCAGCAAACTAGTGGGACCATAAGCAGTCTGCATATAATGTGAGGATCTAGGCAGATTCGGTGGTTGTTGTGGAGGCAAGTAACTCATGGGGTTGTACCCTTGAACAGGGGTGTGGGGTTGAGCATTCGAGACCCAAATAGGATTTGGCGTACCTGGATATGGTTGGCCTATACTAGGGGGTATAATGGAGGTAGCTTGAGGTTGTTTCCCCCCAGTCAATTGAGGATTGTGTTGGATCAGATGGTTCCAATATTGGGCCAAGGAAGGAGGTATGTTTTGTCCATAGGGTGGGGTCAGTGTGGGTTGACATCCAATCAGGGGTTGTGTTCCAATTGGGATTTTCCCTGCAAGGGGGGGTTGAGTTGGGCCTCCTTGGTGACATTGTCCACCAACTTGAATCTAGTAATTTGGTGTGAATGACAGAGTGGTGCCACTAGGATCAGGGCTTCCAATAGAGGATGGAAAAGGTCCTCTGAAAGGGGGTGGAAGAATTGTCGAAATGAAACCAGGAGGAGAGTGCCCAAAAGGAGTGGGACCACCAAGAGTTCCGGATGTGATTTGCATAGGAGCAGGGATAGAGGCATTCAACGCACGGTATTTGGGTGGAAGTGTTGGGGTGACTCTAGGTGAAAGCGGTGTGCCAATGGGGGCTTGGCTAGCTGCGGTAATCCCAGTGTGAAGACTCGTAGTATCTGTGTAATGGACCATTTTTAAAGGGAGAGTCATGATGTGGTCAGCTCATGGGGCTTCTGTACCAGGAAAATAATAAGTAGTAGTAAATGGTATTGCATCTGGATCAGATGTTTCAGGTAGCTCAGGTGAGACAGTGATATCAATGCCTTCTCTTGAGCCAAAGAGGTCCCATCTAAAAATGTTTGTAGCCCAAAAAGGATCTTGACCCTCAGGTCCTAGGAAAGGCCCAATTGGTGATCCAAAAGACTGAACAACTAGTTCTCTGAAAGAATTCAGTCGCATAATACGTCTCTCGGAGTTGGGGTGAAGTCGAAAGTCCTCTCGAGAATTGGAAATTTGGAATTGTTCTAGAGATTCAGTTCTTTCCACTTGTGGAGGGGTGACGTCTTGGACTTCACTCTATTGAGGAGAGCCCTCCAGTGAGTTGGTAGGAAAGGGTTGAGAACCTTCCATATTTTCTAAGGGTAAGCCTTGCATTCTACGTGAACGACATGGAGGGTCAATTGTGAACGAGTTAAAAACTTATGAAGAAAATTCTATGGTCAAATTGGGTAAACAAACAGCATGCGCTAGTAAAAATCTAGGAAGAAAAACCAAACAAACAAGACCTTCTAATCCTGAAGTCACTAGTTGGTGATGAAATCCAATGTCCCAACAATGAGATGAGAAGGGGCTGGGCTAGGGTGGAAAATTTACGTTGATGACCTTCTTAACGAACATACACCCTGGTGTAAGATCCCACACATAATTGTGGGTATACCCTCCAAGGATCCCGAGTGAGATTGGCCAACATCGATTCCAGGTACTGTGAAGACTTGCCCCTTCATAGTCACCTTGTGTGAGACCCTAAGAAGATAGGCCACTAAGGTTACCACCAACAACAATAAAGCCTGGGGGGAAGTTGAAAGTCCCATCCACATGCAAGGGTAGGGTATCTAGCCCAAAATCATCTTGAGAGGCTTCCACTCATCATTGTGGGTATACCTTCAAGTGACCCCCATAATACGTGCAATATCTACACCGATATCAACAAAGCAGGGTGAGTAACTCTGTCAATATCAATGCGACCTCGGGTTTGACCCTTGTGTGAGAAGGGCTTCCCAGGACAAAATGTTGCAAATGAAATTTGACACTCCTTACCACAAGATGTTATTGTGTGTTTTGTGCTTTGGAGAGTGTATCTCTCTGCCTATTCCAAAGCTCTAGCCTAGCTAATGTTGGTCTAATAGAGTCCTAGAAAATAGTTACTAGTTAAATTTTAAAACTTGTGCAATATTATTAAAGGTTGTTCTTACTCAAAGGAGACGGAAATGAAACCAATGTTGTGTGAGACTCTGACCCAACAATGCATAGATAGGAATGAAAAATATCAATTTTTGTTCGATGAATCCTATTTATAGGAGGGAAAGAGGAGTTTTTTGGAACAATCTTGAACTACGATATATAATCTTCTTTGAAAATGCAATATCAAAAAATCACAACCAATGCCAATTCTCTATTCATTCTATTTCAACAATCGAATGCCAATATTTTCAAAATAAAAAATTGCTTTAAAAAGAAAAATGTTTTTTAATTTTCAATAGAAACCACACAACAGTGGTGGGACTAAGAAAAAATAAACAACTAAAGAAAATCAATATACAAAAAACCCAAACCGATCTTTCAATGAAGAAAAAAATAACAAGAAGACAAGACCAGTCTTTTCAAATGCATGAGGGCAACAATTTTCCAAGTAATGAGCAATTGAGAAAGACAATTAATCCCAACTTTTAAACTGATCATCAGCTTCCAACCAAACAAGCACTCGCATTTCAGGATCAAACATTATATCCTTGTTAAGAAAAGGTCAAGAGATAACAGTTGAGAAAAAATGAACAAGAAGAGCTTTTAATTTTCGAAGACTAATCATTCAAAAAATCCAAAGTCATGAAACAATCAATCAGTGGCCCAAGACATTCTCTTCATACACACATACAAATCTGGGCATCTGAGCATACAAAAAACCTTAATCCCAAAATTTTGCAAATGGGTTCGTAGGCAGGCAGTGGTGTACAGTGCGAGAATGGAGCATTCTTGCAGGCTGGTCACAAGCAGAGTGCAAGAGGTTCACACTGGACTGAAAAGAAGGGTATGAACTCTAGGGGTTCTCGCAGGCTATAGATGGCTTCAATGCGAGAATGCCTAAAACTAAGAAAAATTTGGAAAAAAGACAAAAATTTTGAAGGAACCTCTGGACCCAGAGAGTCTGTCAGGGTCTCCTCAAGACTTAGAGATTGAATATAGAAATGAAAAATGGCAAGGTAAGAGAAAATGGCCAAGGAAAAACCACTAAAAAATGGGTTACATCCCCAACAGAGTCGCCAATTTTTTTATCGGACTAATCGGTAGGTGCGGACACTAATAGATCTCCCTAGATCCACCTGGATCTAGAACAAAATAGGACAGGACACGACTATTTCCCTAAGTTGTAATCATTGAATCTGCTAATAGGGTGGAATAAGTGACATACCTTTATATCGCTTCCTTAGGTCTCTGTTGCTCCCGCTTCGCTCCAATTCTCTCATAAAGTCAAGTCCAAGATGACACAAACCAACCAAAGTGAAGATAGAAAAGTATATATTCAATGTCAACTTATGCATATGATCAAGGAATTACATAATAAAGTAAGAGTGACTTTATGGGAAAGGGACATGCCGCTGTATCATATTAATCGAAAGTAGAAGATACAACCTAATTTCCTTGATGTTGTAAGCTTCCTTTTAGTGACAATTGGTTCCAGCACACACACTTGCTCTGTACTTACATGAAGAAGATCCAATTCCCCTTGATAGACCAACTAGAGTCTTCAAGCTTCTGTCCAAGCAGGGTTCTGCATACAATTCTATCACCAATTCTTCATTCAATATNGATCTAGAACAAAATAGGACAGGACACGACTATTTCCCTAAGTTGTAATCATTGAATCTGCTAATAGGGTGGAATAAGTGACATACCTTTATATCGCTTCCTGAGGTCTCTGTTGCTCCCGCTTCGCTCCAATGCTCTCATAAAGTCAAGTCCAAGATGACACAAACCAACCAAAGTGAAGATAGCAAAGTATATATTCAATGTCAACTTATGCATATGATCAAGGAATTACATAATAAAGTAAGAGTGACTTTATGGGAAAGGGACATGCCGCTGTATCATATCAATCGAAAGTAGAAGATACAACCTAATTGCCTTGATGTTGCAAGCTTCCTTTTAGTGAAAATTGGTTCCAACACACACACTTTCTCTGTACTTACATGAAGAAGATCCAATTCCCCTTGATAGACCAACTAGAGTCTTCAAGCTTCTGTCCAAGCAGGGTTCTGCATACAATTCTATCACCAATTCTTCATTCAATATTACTTAACCTTTTCCATGAGAAACCTTTCAATATATAGGAGAAGGAGAGATGGTTACATGGATGAGGATGATCCCATCAAATTTGAGAAGTCGGTAAAATGACAACCATACGAATGCCAACTCATTTTCTAGAAGATTCCCTTCTAGAACCCTCAAGACCTCTTCTCCTTTCCAAGCTTAAAAATAGGTTCACACCCTGTGTATGGAGCAAACTGCGAGAAGTTTGCATCCTAAGTGTAGGTGGCTTGCGCGAATGAGGGATTCTCACACCCTAGGCCATAGGCAGCCTGCGAACTCACTTTAAAAAAAAAAAATGGAAGGAGACAAGGGCCACTTTTCTCAGGCAAAAGGTCATTGTTGGGAGCCTGAATACACCATGTTAAGACATAACCAGATGTTGGCAGCCAATTCGCATTTTTTTTACTATCTTATAAGCTGCCTACACCAATGTTTTGCAAACATTGATTTTTCGTCACAATTCTCAAATAAACGACACTTTTATTTTTTGCGCCATTTGCACACTTACCTTCGTTTTTGTTTTCACGACTGTAAGCATGAAAACTTGGTCTTTTGAAGTTGCATTAAAATCATTATTGAATTGTCATTATCCTTCTTGTCGATATGCCCATTGTGTTTACATTTTACTTATCATTATGCAGTTGGCAAAACTTTTTGATCTGTACTCATTGGACANTTCGATTTGCTCTTGTCTTGATTGGATTGTTGTGTATCTTCAGTTAGTACGATTGATTTTATGAGTTGGATTCATATCAAAAAGAGACTTGATACTGCTTCGTTTGATTTTAATTTTCAAAACGAGTTGGTTAAACCCAGATCGACATATGTTATCTCTATCGAATTCGTATGGAAAAATGCGGTAAATAGTTCGTTTTGAAATAAATTTGACTAATAATTCCGTTGAATGTTAATCGAATTTGTCTGCCCCAATTAACAATAAAAAACAATTGGACAACTCTTACACACCCTGTTATCAACTGATTGATCCTGTTATGATTTCATTTGAATTAATTTACACACCCGTTTTGATTTGATTCGCTAATGACATGGATCGTTGGTTTATGTTAATTCAGTTATATCAATTTGAAAATGATCTTGTTGTTTTCGTATGGATTCGATCGTGTTTCTTGTTGATGAGGCAACATAAAAGATTGCCTATGATTTGTTTAACTGTATCGATTTCAATTTGAAATGAAACGATTTCATTACTATTCGATACGATTTTGTATACCTGAATTGGTAACGAATTGAACAGAGCGTACCCATCTCTGTTATCATTTGGTCGAATACAATTTAGTGTGTTCAATTTACATACAAGTGTTGACTTGAATGAGTCTTTTTAGCAATCAAATATCTTTGGATAGTTTGAATATATTTTCAAAGATTTGAATTGATTTTAATGTTGATTATGTGTCTGATTTAGACCAGCTACAGAATCGCAAGATTCTATAGCTAGTTTATAGAATCAGATTTTTATCATTTTCATTAACAAAATATCCTCCTAACTTGTCCATTTTTTACCCCTTTCAGGTACATCCAAATTGCATTGGATATGCTAGATAGTCTAGGAGATATTTATGTGATTTAGTTTTTATTTTAGGTTCCTAGTTTAGTCAGACTTGGGATATTTCCCAGATTTTCTGTAAACAGTATTGATAACTTCCACAGGGATGTTTTACCTTGTGGGAGGTCTTTAAATACTTATTATTTTGTATAATAAGGAGCATCCTCACTTGTGGGAGAACCAGGCTATGGATTTCTAATACAAACTGAGACAAGATTTGATGTCTTTGTTATAACCCTAAATTGCACTATCCATGCTTACCTAGAATCAAGCCAACTCATTGCCCTTCATTGCCAAAGCTATGCTGAACAGACTCTTCAAAAACCTCCTAAATTAAGTAACCCTCACCCTAACCTATCACTGGGTGTGTTGGAACGCTAGCAGGCCTTATACTGCACGCGTTGGAACGCTGGCTAGCCCACTACAGCCCGCGTTTACCTAACAAAGCAAAAAATCAAGAAAGTTTCCAACAGAACGAAAAGCTTTGGGTTAGTTAACTAGAACTCCCAGCCATGCATGGCCGAGAGTTCGTCTAAAACCATAGCTCCTTCTATCCTATAAAAGAAGGGGTAGGGGTACTATTCAAGGGGGGGAAATCCTAGCAAAGAAACTCTGCCCAATTGTCGAATCCGTTTTGTCCCAACCCTTTAGCCTTTCCTCAAGATTTAGGAGAATTCAAGAAAAGCAGTTGAAGGACAAAGAAGAGGAGGAGCCCAGGATCAGGATCGAGGAATGGTGGCCGGTCTCTATAATCATTGTCAGTTGATTCATCTTGAGATTAATAAAAAGATACTTTTCCCATCCCAAATACATGAGTCTTATATGCGTTATTTGATTTATGTTTAATCTCTAACCCTCTAGTAGAACAATAGCATGCATGTGTAGTTTTGTCTTGATTGCAAGATCTCTTTTTGGAAGGAGCAGCAGAAGCAATGGGATAAAGCGCAATGGAGGATCTACACCAACCGATGATAAAAAGGTTAGTTGGTTCTTCCCATGTTTGCCTGTGAAAAAGGGTTTTAGGTTGGGGTAGAAGGTTAAAAGTTATTTCTGAAGGGTCATGATCTGCATGCAAGTTTAAGCCCTAACTTGTTAGTCTGTAGGGTAGAATAACCCCACAATAGAATTGGTGACTCCACTGGGGAATGCCTCTTAGGGTGTCCAGATTTCATTGAAGGTTTTTGGGTAGTTCAAAGAAGTAGAGTTTCAGTTTCTTTGTTTATTTGTTTTCTGTTAGGTCAAAGCTAGCAGGGAACCTGGTTATCAATACCAGTTTTTCATTGACTGTTGTTTGACATTGATTCTTGGGACACACAGAGGTACACGCGGCCTGTAGAAGGCCTGCACGCGTGTAACCCGCGCCTTAACCTTCTACAGCCTGTTTTTTAACGCCTGCTGTGGTGGTTTCAGTAGCGTGTAGATCCTAGGAAGCTTAAGAGGCAGTCTCCTCTTCCCTGTCAGAAGTTTACCTTCTCAGGGGGCTTTCTGGATCCTGTCTGGGTCTTGATTGGTTTATTGTCTTGCTTTCAGTCTGCCTTATTGGGTTGGTCATTCTTTGCATTTTTTTTCTTTTTTGCAAATTTTTCTTTTCTATTGAAGTGATAGCATCCAAGCCTTTTAGAGACCCTGGTTGTCAATACCAGAGGCCTTTCTTAGGTCTAGGCTGCCTGTGTGTTGTTTTGTCTTAGTTTTTATATAGACCCGCGGCCTGTTTAAGCTTAGCCCGTGGGTACCCGCGCGCTGTTGTAGCTCAGCACACGTTTGCACGCGTGCTGTCTTAGAGACAGTCGCGGACTTGATTGGTAGCTTTTCAGCTTGGATGGGGCAGTCATCCCCTCTTGTGGTGAGAAGAGCTCCTCTCAGGGGTATAGAATCTGGAGCTACACAGTCAGCAGGTTAGGGCATCTTATCCTTAGCCTGTGTTTGTTAGTTGATGTTTTGATAGAAAAGACAAAAGAGAAAAAATATTTGTTTTATGGTTTGTAGGCAAGTGTTAGGATCGGTGCTGTCTTGGTTGCTTTTTCGCATTTTGTGCTCTGATTCTTTTGTGATCTGCGCTTTAAGCCAGAGTTTCCTTTTCATTCTCTTGGTTTTGTTCTTGTCAACATTTTTCCTTGTTGCGTTATTTCGCAATGAAATAAAAAAAAAATTTATTCTTGTTTCATTTTCTTCTTGGTTTGAAGATTTTGTTGTTGCATCAGTAGCTAGGAAAGAGTCTTTTTTCATAAGTTTTGCATCAAATCTTAGAAAAATCTAAAAAGAAAAGAATATCTTTCTTGTTGAAAAGTTGTTGGTTTTGCATTTTAGTAAAAGTTTTTGTTTCCAAGCATTTCTTGTTCATTTTGCTTTGAGTCTTTTTACACACCATCAGTTTCACTTTCGTAC
>JZKD02S1780494.1:69788-83740 GCA_000966675.3 Picea glauca | reverse complement strand
AAATGGTTTTTGGTATAAAGAAACTGATAAAAGGGGCCAAAAGGGTGACAAAAAGAGGCCAAAAAGTCTATAAATAGAAGTTGGCAGCTCATTATCACCATTGTTGATTTGGAAACTGACTCTGGAGCCAAAAGAACCCCTTTTCCAGAGATCGTGATTCTGAGAGCTACAGTGGACCAAACAGACTCCTTCTTGGACCAAGTAAGTACAAACTCCCTCATCTTGCATTTCAATACCTTATTTATTGTTTTTAAGCATGTTTGGGGGGTGGTCGTCGACCTCTAAGAGGTCGGCCCTAGTAAAATGCGGGCTGTCCAGAGACAGCCCGTGGGTACCCGCGCACAGAGTCAAAACTATGCGTGGGTACCCGCGACTGTCACCTCGACAGCCCACAGGTTACCCCTGCGCAATGGAAAATTGACTTGTGCAAGATCTAAACTCCTCCTTTTTTTCTCTGTGTGTTTGGCAGGGTGTATGTTCATTAGAGAGAGAGGGAGAACGAGGTTGCCAATGAGGCAGTGGCTGTAGATCCGAATGTGATGGTCGTGCTGATGCAGTGTGGCTTAGTGAAATTCTTTCTATGTCCGTTTATGCATGCTCAACCAAGGCTGCTGAATGCCCAGGTTGACTATTGGCACCCTGATGCAGAGGCCTTCATGATAGAGGGGAAATCCTTGGTGCCCACCACCGACGATATTTACTTTTTGACTGGCCTCTTGAGGAGAGGGGAACCAGTCAACTTTCAGACTTTTCCTGCAGGGCCGAGCAAAGTCTCAGAGTTGATAGCAGAGTATTACGAGGCTGGGACTGATCCAAGACCTTCTTCGGTGCCCGTCGGTAGGATCACCAGCCTCACCCTGTAGACTATTTTATCGCTCATTGGGCGGATTACCGGCTCTGCAGCCGTGCGTCAAGCTTCACGCGCACAGATGAACTATGTAATTTAGTGCATGAATGCACAAATTTTCGATTGGAGTACCACACTGCTAGAGATCATGAAGAGGCAATTAATTGATTGCCAACAGCGGACACACAGGAACTTCGGGTTCAGGACCATCCTGTGTTCATTTTTCTTTGAGAGAGTTCCATGCTTTAGTCCTCGGATGACAGTATGAGGACATTTGGCGACTTTCCCTGCAGTGTGCATATGGGCAGTGTTGCTACCGCGACAGGGTGGTGGGAGGATCACTGAGGCCTTCAATGATGATTTCTTTGCGTGGCTGTCGTGACAGATTCCGGCGATCGAGGATTACCCATATGCCGGGATCGACTTTTCCAGAGATCCAGCGATACCAGTGCCTCCTGGTGAGGAGCGAGGGGAGATGGGTAAGTCTCTGCCTGTACAGTTTTTTTTTGTTTGCATATGTAATTTTTATGTCTTTTTGATATATATATCATGTTTTTGGATAACAGAGTTTTTGATGGGTGAACATTGTGTTGCGTGCAGATGTGGGACCCGTGCAGCCTGTCGATTTTGCACAGAACAGGCGCCGCCCACGGCCAAAGGCCGCAGCTGCCGCCGCAAGGGGAGCAGCAGTAGCAGGGAACCTCCCAGCAGGAGAGGTTGAGAGGGCTCTTAGGTGGATTGAGCGGAACTTCACTGAGCTCACTCGCACAGTTCCCATGATAGAGATAGAGGACTTGCCGCCCTCCATGCAGACTCATATGGTGGGGTTACCTCAGACATGGGTCCGATTGTTTAGGCATTTGGGTCAGGCTGTACATGATTATAACAGGGCCCATAGGCCCTGAATAGCCTTTTTAGACTTTTATGTGCCTCAAGCACTGATATGTATATATTTTTTGAGGGCATAATCCCTAGTGACTTGTTATGGTTCCCATTTTTTGAGGCGCTTGCCCCCATCTATGTACTCAGAGGATTTCATAATGTATATATATGGTTTTTATTTCTTTTTTGTGTCTTTATGGATTATGTGTACAAAAATGTATTTACATGTGTTTGATCATGATCTTTTTTATGTGTGAGCAAGATGCCAATCTANACAAACTCCCTCATCTTGCATTTCAATACTTTATTTATTGTTTTTGAGCATGTTTGGGGGGTGGTCGTCGACCTCTAAGAGGTCGGCCCTAGTAAAACGTGGGCTGTCCAGAGACAGCCCATGGGTACCCGTGTGCAGAGTCAAAACTGCGCGTGGGTACCCGTGACTGTCGCCGCCAGCCCGCGGGTTACCTCTGCGCAATGGAAAAATGACTTGTGCAAGATCTAAACTCCCCCTTTTTTGCTCTGTGTGTTTGGAAAGATGTATCTTCATTGGAGAGAGAGGGAGAACGAGGCTGCCAATGAGGTAGTGGCTGCAGATCCAAATGTGATGGTTGTGCTGACGCAGTGTGGCTTAGTGAAATTCTTTCTGTGTCCATTTATGCATGCTCAACCAACGCTGTTGAATGCCCTGGTTGACTATTGGCACCCTGATGCAGAGGCCTTCATGATAGAGGGGCAATCCTTGGTGCCCACCACCGAGGACATTCACTTTTTGACTGGCCTCTCGAGGAGAGGGGAACCAATCAACTTTCAGACTTTTCCTGCGGGGCCGAGCAAAGTCTTGGAGTTGATAGCAGAGTATTTCGAGGCTGGGACCGATCCGAGACCTTCTTCGGTGCCCGTTGGTAGGATCACCAGCCTCACCCTGCAGACTATTTTATCGCTCTTTGGGAGGATTATCGGCTCTGCAGTCGTGCATCAGGCTTCGCGCACATAGATGAATTGTGCAATTCAGTGCATGAATGCACAATTTTTCGATTGGAGTACCACACTGTTAGAGAGCATGAAGAGGCAACTGACTGATTGCCGACAACGAACACACAGGAACTTCGGGTTCGAGACCATCCTGTGTTCATTGTTTTTTGAGAGAGTTCCATGTTTCAGTCCTCGGATGACGGTACGAGGACATCTGGTGAATTTCCCTGCAGTGTGCAAATGGGCAGCATTGTTGTCGCGACAGGGTGGTGGAAGGACCACAGAGGCCTTTAATGACAACTTTTTTGCGTGGTTGTCATGACAGATCCCCGCGATCGAGGATTACCCATACACAGGGATAGATTTTTCCAGAGATCCAGCTATACCAGTGCCTCCTGGTGAGGAGCGAGGGGAGATGGGTAAGTCTCCGCCTATACAATTTTTTTTGTTTGCATATGTAATTTTTATGTCTTTTTGATATATATATATATATCATGTTTTTGGATAACAGAGTTTTTGATGGGTGAACATTGTGTTGCGTGCATATGTGGGACCCGTATGACTTGCCGATTTTGCACGGAATAGGCGCCGCCCACGGCCAGAGGCCGCAGCTGCCTCCGCCAGGGGAGCAGCAGTAGCAGGGAACCTCCCAGCAGGAGAGGCTGAGAGGGCTCTTAGGTGGATTGAGTGGAACTTCACTAATCTCACTCGCACAGTTCCCATGATAGAGATAGAGGACTTGCCGCCTTCCATGCAGACTCATATGGTGGGGTTACCTCGGACATGGGTTTGATTGTTTAGGCATTTGGGTCGGGCTGTACATGATTATAACAGGGCCCATAGGCCCTGAACAACCTTTCTATACTTTGATGTGCCTCGAGCACTGATATGTATATATTTTTTGAGGGCATAAGCCCTAGTGACTCGTTATCGCTCCCATTTTTTGAGGCACTTGCATCCATCTATGTACTCTGAGGATTTCATAATGTATATATATGGTTTTTATTTATTTTCTGTGTCTTTATGGATTTTGTGTACAAAAATGTATTTACATGTGTTTGATCATGATCTTTTTTATGTGTGAGCAATATGACAATCTAAAATGTGATTAGCTAGAGTATCTGTGATTTGATTTAGACTTCTAGGAACATGAAAATATGTAATATAATCAAAGTTGTGTTCCAAGAGACATATCCTAAGGAATCGTCGGTGTAAAGTTGGGTCGTGCACACGGTATATTCTGTTTAGCTGCGACACAACCAGTTGAGCATCTAGATAGACCCGGAGGCTAGATATCCCCAATGACAAAGCATAACGAAGCAACTCAATAACTGTGCTATACTCAACAACATTGTTGGTGGTGTCACCTAAGCATATCCCTCCGGAAGATAACAACTGACCCTGTGGTGTAAAGATTACCCAAGCTGCGGAGGCAAGCCTTTGCGTGTGTCGACTAGCACCGTCCGCATACCCAATGAACACCTCGGACTCACTTGACATCTACCATAGTGATGAAAGATAACATTAATGACACGTCCATGACACGTTTTTCAAAAGAAATGAAAGAAAGTAATAGCACAAAGACTATACATATGTTACACAAAGTTACCCACAGTGACGATGCTATGAGTAATACTTCTTGAGGTAGAGCCCATTTGTAGGCTCCGCCAAAGCATTCCCTTCGAAATTGGCCAGACGATAAGTGCCCTTCTTTAAAACCTCCTTAACAATGAAGGGTCCGAACCACATGGGTTTAAACTTTCCTGCCCCCAGGGGGTCCTTATCTTGGTCATAAACGAGGACAAGGTCGCCCTCAGAGAAAACCCGAGGATNACAAACTCCCTCATCTTGCATTTCAATACTTTATTTATTGTTTTTGAGCATGTTTGGGGGGTGGTCGTCGACCTCTAAGAGGTCGGCCCTAGTAAAACGTGGGCTGTCCAGAGACAGCCCATGGGTACCCGTGTGCAGAGTCAAAACTGCGCGTGGGTACCCGTGACTGTCGCCGCCAGCCCGCGGGTTACCTCTGCGCAATGGAAAAATGACTTGTGCAAGATCTAAACTCCCCCTTTTTTGCTCTGTGTGTTTGGAAAGATGTATCTTCATTGGAGAGAGAGGGAGAACGAGGCTGCCAATGAGGTAGTGGCTGCAGATCCAAATGTGATGGTTGTGCTGACGCAGTGTGGCTTAGTGAAATTCTTTCTGTGTCCATTTATGCATGCTCAACCAACGCTGTTGAATGCCCTGGTTGACTATTGGCACCCTGATGCAGAGGCCTTCATGATAGAGGGGCAATCCTTGGTGCCCACCACCGAGGACATTCACTTTTTGACTGGCCTCTCGAGGAGAGGGGAACCAATCAACTTTCAGACTTTTCCTGCGGGGCCGAGCAAAGTCTTGGAGTTGATAGCAGAGTATTTCGAGGCTGGGACCGATCCGAGACCTTCTTCGGTGCCCGTTGGTAGGATCACCAGCCTCACCCTGCAGACTATTTTATCGCTCTTTGGGAGGATTATCGGCTCTGCAGTCGTGCATCAGGCTTCGCGCACATAGATGAATTGTGCAATTCAGTGCATGAATGCACAATTTTTCGATTGGAGTACCACACTGTTAGAGAGCATGAAGAGGCAACTGACTGATTGCCGACAACGAACACACAGGAACTTCGGGTTCGAGACCATCCTGTGTTCATTGTTTTTTGAGAGAGTTCCATGTTTCAGTCCTCGGATGACGGTACGAGGACATCTGGTGAATTTCCCTGCAGTGTGCAAATGGGCAGCATTGTTGTCGCGACAGGGTGGTGGAAGGACCACAGAGGCCTTTAATGACAACTTTTTTGCGTGGTTGTCATGACAGATCCCCGCGATCGAGGATTACCCATACACAGGGATAGATTTTTCCAGAGATCCAGCTATACCAGTGCCTCCTGGTGAGGAGCGAGGGGAGATGGGTAAGTCTCCGCCTATACAATTTTTTTTGTTTGCATATGTAATTTTTATGTCTTTTTGATATATATATATATATCATGTTTTTGGATAACAGAGTTTTTGATGGGTGAACATTGTGTTGCGTGCATATGTGGGACCCGTATGACTTGCCGATTTTGCACGGAATAGGCGCCGCCCACGGCCAGAGGCCGCAGCTGCCTCCGCCAGGGGAGCAGCAGTAGCAGGGAACCTCCCAGCAGGAGAGGCTGAGAGGGCTCTTAGGTGGATTGAGTGGAACTTCACTAATCTCACTCGCACAGTTCCCATGATAGAGATAGAGGACTTGCCGCCTTCCATGCAGACTCATATGGTGGGGTTACCTCGGACATGGGTTTGATTGTTTAGGCATTTGGGTCGGGCTGTACATGATTATAACAGGGCCCATAGGCCCTGAACAACCTTTCTATACTTTGATGTGCCTCGAGCACTGATATGTATATATTTTTTGAGGGCATAAGCCCTAGTGACTCGTTATCGCTCCCATTTTTTGAGGCACTTGCATCCATCTATGTACTCTGAGGATTTCATAATGTATATATATGGTTTTTATTTATTTTCTGTGTCTTTATGGATTTTGTGTACAAAAATGTATTTACATGTGTTTGATCATGATCTTTTTTATGTGTGAGTAAGATGCCAATCTAAAATTTGATTAGCTAGAGTATCTGTGATTTGATTTAGACTTCTAGGAACATGAAAATATGTAATATAATCAAAGTTGTGTTTCAAGAGACATATCCTAAGGAATCATCGGTGTAAAGTTGGGTCGTACACACGGTATATTCTGTTTAGCTGCGACACAACCAGTTGAGCATCTAGATAGACCTGGAGGCTAGATATCCCCAATGACAAAGCATCATGAAGCAACTCAATAATTGTTCTATACTCAACAACATTGTTGGTGGTGTCACCTAAGCATATCCCTACGGAAGATAACAACTGACCCTGTGGTGTAAAGATTACCCAAGCTGCGGAGGAAAGCCTCTGCGTGTGTCGACTAACACCGTCCGCATACCCAATGAACACCTCGGACTCACTTGACATCTACCATAGTGATGAAAGATAACATTAATGACACGTCCATGACACGTTTTTCAAAATAAACGAAAGAAAGTAATAACACAAAGACTATACATATGTTACACAAAGTTACCCACAGTGACGATGCTATGAGTAATACTTCTTGAGGTAGAGTCCATTTCTAGGCTCCGCCAAAGCATTCCCTTCGAAATCGGCCAGACGATAAGTGCCCTTCTTTAAAACCTCCTTAAAAATGAAGGGTCCGAACCACATGGGTTTAAACTTTCTTGCCCCCAGGGGGTCCTTATCTTGGTCATAAACAAGGACAAGGTCGCCCTCAGAGAAAACCCGAGGATGAACGGACCTATCATATTGACACTTAACCTTATGATTATGAGCCTCGTTGTCCAGGGCCGCATCACGACGTTGTTCATCAAGCTGCTCAAGGTGTACTAACCATTCTTCAAGTGGAGAAGTGTCTGGCAATAACTGTACTGCCAATTTCAAAGATGGAATTTGACATTTGATGGGCAAGACTGCCTCCAGCCTGTAAAGGATTTGGAAAGGTGAGAAACCGGTTGCAGTCCTAACTGATGTTCGGTAAGCCCATAATGCCGAGTATAACATCAAATGCCAGTTGGATTTGGCTGAGTTGATGGTTCGTTGTAGCATTGTCTTAAGAGTTTTATTAACAGCTTCCACCTTCCCATTGGCTTGGGGATAGTAAGGTGAGGAATGTTCTTTCCGTAACCCAAACTTTGACGTTAACTCGGTCATCATTTGGTTCTGAAAGTGACTTCCATGGTCAGTGACAATCTCTCTCGGGACTCCGAACCGTGCTATAATCTGGTTAAATAAGAAGAGAGATGCAATCTCTCCATCATCTTTGAACGTCGGCATCGCTTCGACCCACTTAGTGAAGTAGTCGACAACCACAATGATATAGTGGTTCCCCCTGGCTGACGAGGGGTTGCAAGTAGTGTAATCAATCCCCCACTTAGTGAAGGGATCGACGGTGATAACAGGAAACATAGGAGCTGGATGTGCCCTCAGCTTTCGTGAGAAGACTTGGCACGGATGGCACTTCTTGACCGATTCGATACAATCTTTGATAAGTGTGGGCCAAAAGTAACCTGCTCGTAAAATCTTTTGGGTTGTTTCCAACCCGGATAAGTGACTGCCAAAAACTCCTGTATGACAATCATTGAGCACTATGACGGCTTCCTCACGAGTAAGACATTGATGCAAGATACAATCTACACCTCTTCGATACAAAGTATCATTGAGTATAAGATAGTTCTTGGCCTAATGACGTATCCGTCGATGCTCATCACGAGAAGAATAAGTAGGACACTTCAAAGTCTGGAGATAGATCAGTATATCTCCATACCAGGGGTCAGAAAATTCGATCAAAAACATATCCCCCCGGATAGGAGATTCCTCAGGCACAACGTCACCTAACTCAACCAGAAGTTCCGAAATAAGTTCTGCGAAGACTAGTGACTTCTTGGACTTTACTGAAACGAAGTCTAAGTCAAATTCCTGGAGGATGACCATCCATCTACTGATTTTTCCATTGATAACTCGTCGTGTCAACATGTACTGAAATGGATTCACGACGGCAATGACGGTGGTCTTACGAAATAGGACATAGTGACGGAACCGTTGAACAACATGGACTGCTGCCAACGCAAGATTTTTGAGATGGGTATAATTAAGTTCCGGTCCTATGAGGCCTCGTCTCAGGTAATAGATCACGTATTCAGAAAACGAATCATCTTCCTGAACTAAAACCATGCCTATGGTTGACTCTGCGGCAGCCAGATATAATAGGAAATCCTTGTTATAATTTGGTGGCCGTAGCAGAGGTGCGATTGTAAGGGCGTGTTTCAATGCGTCGAAAGAGCGCTACGCTGCTTCATCCCAGAGAAAAGGAATGTCTTTCTTCAGTAAATGCATGAATCCCTTGGTGATTTCGACATAGTTGGCAATGAAGCGTCATAAGAAGTTCGCCTTGCCTTGAAGACTCTAAAGTTTTAAGATTGTGCGTGGGGGGGGCAACTAGACTATTGCCTCCACCTTAAGAGGATCAACCATGATCCCCGTTGTTGAAATGATGAAACCTAACAAATGTCCTGACGTGACGTAAAAGATGCACTTGTTGGGATTCAAGCGAATCCGGAAGTAGCGACATCGTTCAAAGATTAGTCTGAGGTGTATAGGATGATATTTTCGCTTGTGAGAGTGTGATGCTAAATCATCTAGATAGGCCTCGACTATATGTTTGAGGTCATGAAATGCAAAATACATGGCCCACTGGAAAGTGGCTCCAGCATTCTTGAGACCAAAAGGCATTTTGCGATAGGCGAATGTACCCCACGGACAAATCAATACCGTTTTGTGTTGGTCCTCAGGTTTGATTTGGATTTGGTTATAGCCTGAGAGAACGAAAAGGCTTCACAACCGGCGCACTCATCAATGATCTGGTCGATGAATGGGGTTGGATAATTATCTTTTGGACATTACTTGTTCAAATCACGGAAATCGGTATAGACACGAATCGTGCCTTGTTTTTTATCGACTGGCACGGGATTTGACACCCATTGAGTCAAGTGAATAGGGTATATGAACCGTGCCTTAAGCAATTTCTCAACCTCAGTCTTGATGGCTTCTGCCTTCCTAGGATTAACTGGATGAAGTTTCTGTCGAACAAGCTTAGCATTCGGATACGTAGTGATATCATGTTCAACTATTTTCGGATCGATGCCTGGAATTTCCTCGTAATACCAAGAAAAAACATCGCAGAATTCTTTAAAAAGATCTTTGTAAATATGAATCTCTTCGGGGGAGCAATCCGCTCCGACGAAGACATTCTCCACGATGTCGGGGTTTCAGGAGATATTGATGGGTATCATGGCAGCGATAGTCGCCATATTTCTCTCAACATAAATATCTTGTGTAGCTAAGAGGTTAATGGGACAAGGCTGATCTCCTGTCATGGTGATAGTGAATTCTCCTGCCTCGATTCGGTGTAACTCTGGGAGGAAATATGATCTATGATGAAGATCTTCCCAGGGTTTGTCTGGACCAGTCATTGCTTCGATTATTTCTTCGTCACAAGGCAAGACTAAATCTAACGAATCGGTGTTGACAAGAGAATCCTGAGCCCAGATAGGCTCAAGGAGTGGATCCAACTCTTGTGTGGGAATCAAATCAGGAGTAGCTGAAGCTTGCTGAACCAAAGAGTATGCTACTTCAGCGGCCGACAAGGGCATAGACATGCCCGCACGCCCTGTCGCATCCATCGTGTCTGATGGGGAAGGAAGAATCCACGGATCCTGAAAGTAAGTCATGCGGAACGACGAAACATGGAAAATCTCAGCCTTGTGGTGAGTCAATATAAACTTGACATCGCCTTGAGGAGGTGGGTAATCGAAGGTACCCATCAAAGATGGGCACAAACCAACTCCTACATTGATGACACTGGATTGAGAATTATCTACCATGGGAACCGTGTATGCCCCCAAGGTTGGGTCAGGTCGAGAGAAGGACAACTAATCAATAGTCACTATCCGGCCTTCATGTGGAAACAGTAAGACTCGAAAAACTGTAGCGACCATCGCTTGCATTGCATAAGTCCAACTATGACCTAACAATAGATTGTAATCGATGGGGGCGTCAACTACCTCTACTTCAATGCACACAGTCCTCCCCCCTAACTGCACAGGGAAAGAAGGAATGATGCCATGCAGTCGGAAAGAACGACCATCGAACGTAGTAAGGAGAGTAGGTGATGGAGACAACTCAGGTTGACCGATGGCTTTCCAGCATGCTAACGACATAACACAAGTCAAAGCGCCCTTGTCTACCACCGTGCGGAAGATATTTCATGTAAAAGTTTTCGTGGGGTGAGCCAATACTATATGAAATGCGATGTGGTAAGGAAAACGAGGTTTCAAGTCAGTCGTATCTAACAAGATGGTACCTGGGTTACAAGTCTCAGTAGAGCCTAAAGAAGTCAACAAGGCTTTCCTCTGAGCAAGGAAACTTTGGAGGACCTCCAAAGCAGACATAGCACAAGGGGTTTGGGATAAATCTTCCACCACAGAGTAGTTCTGGGTGGCCCTTGCATTTGGATTGTGAGAAGCTCGCTTGAACGCACCTTTTGGAATGCGTGTCATTGTTTCACCCAACGTCTTCTCTATCTGTAGAGGAAGAGACGGGATCTCAGCTTCTTTTCCCTTCTTAGAGGCACTTTGTTTGCTATAGTCTTCTGCTCTAGTCATTATGAAAGCATCACTTTTAACCATGTATACGTTCGCGGAAGATGAATTGTTTGGGGGAGGGCAGTTTTCTTGGCTGCCCCCCTCGACACTTGTAAAGGCTTGAGTTAAATTTTGCCCATGATGAAAGGGATTAGTCAACATGGATTACTGTTGCTGTGTGACAAACTTCTGGGCCTCCACAAGTCGAGGGCATAGATGGGTCGAGTGGTCTTCCGCACACAAGTTGCATGGATACCTCACCTTCCATTTTTCTGTAGTGCCCTCGCCAACATTATCAGTTGATTTCTTATCCCCCTTACCCTTTTTGTGTTGTTTTTTCTTCCCTTCAGACTGCTGGGTGGCCTTTAGGTTAGTCATCTCTACAGAGTGTACTTCCGACATTTGGGTAGGAGAAGCAGCCAAAGCAGGAGTCTAGCTAGCCGCTGAGTGTTGTATAGATAACTGCTGCAATTGTTTTGTCAATTGCTCATTGGGTTTGGTTTGTGCCGAACCAACTATACCATCGGCATGTGGTCCGACTCTCTGTCTGGTTTTATCCAGAATCGATCGTGGTGCATCTGGAAGGATGGTGTACAATAGACCAGACTGAGAATAGATAAGCTCAAACTGTTGAGCTCTCATGATGGCATCTTCCTCGGAGAAAACCCCTGAAGTCGCGACGTCTTTGGATAAATGCGGAACTAAAGACTTAAGGAACCACTCAAGCAGGAATGCTGGTGGGAAGGGTACCTTGATAATACTCTTTCGACATTGCCACTCTCGGATATGGTCCGAGATATGGTCCGTTGTCGTCTGCTCGAAATTGGCTAGCAACTCTGTGCCGCCATCGTATCTCACAGGTAACTGGAAATGGTTAAGGAAGGCCATCGCCAATTCACCAAAAGAAGAGTATCATAAACGATCAAGCTCAATGTACCATTTCACGACACTCCCTATAAGAGTGTGTTGAAACAATCGCAACTGGACGGAGTCATATTTTAGTGAGTTAGATGAACACCAAAGGTGGAAAGTAGTCACGTGATCACTTGGATCTTTGTTAGGCTTGGCCTCGAACTTTGGGATGTCCAAAGGCAACTTCGTCGGCATAGGAGGCCAACGTAGATCGTGACAGATAGGATCATTTAACAACCGTTTCAAATCTGGTAAATGTAATGTCACCAAGAATGGTAGTTTAGGTTGTTGCTAATAGCTGGGATAAAAGGGTCCTGGAGTTTGACTGGCACCAGGTTGCCAGGAAAAGTTTGGCTGCTGGCCCGGGTTCTGGTAGAAACCATGGCCCTGACCAGCGTAAGGGTTTTGCATCTAAGGAGACATCATTGGCTGATTCCCCATGAAGCACATAGGATGTTGGGCATTCATCGTGTTTGATGGACTTTGGGAAGGATTACCCCATGCCGGTCCTGATGGGAGAGGCATAGAATTCTGTCTGGGGTTCCATTGACTGTGGAAAGAATTACCCTAGAGCGACATTCCAGATGAAGGAACGGATCCTTGTCCTAAGTTCTAAGGTCCTGGTATATGTGCCCCCAGCGCAGGAATAGTACCCTGTGCTGGCGTAGACTGTCCAAAAATGGGTGTGCCCCCAGATGGGAAAGCCGTGGATGCAAAAGTGTTATTACCAAACTTCCCATTCTAAACGAACAGTGACAAACCTACCAGTAGAGTTTTCACAGGTGTTCCTTGACTCCCGGCTCCAAAAGGACTTGTGTGTGCAGGCTGCACGGCGGTCTGCTGATGCGGACCACCAAGCGAAGGGTACGAAGGAGGGATATGACCTCCTGCGTAAGGAAAAGCGTTGAAAGGGATAGGAATGCCCCCAACTTGACCTTGCAGAGGAGTGTTAGAGCTCCCTGCCCCCAGACCCAAAGTCTGTAAAGTGGAGGTAGTGAGTGCAGGACTTGTACCTGAACTAGGCATACCGTATGAAAACGGAGGGCCTGTCGCACTAGGTGTGTAAGGAGGTGTGGCCATCGGGATAGATGGGGGCGGTCCACTGTGCGACGTAGTTGCGGCTGAGACCATGGTGGCATGGACTGTCGACAAAGGCAAGTTAGGAGAAGTTTCTCCTGTGGTAACAACGGTGATAGGAATGAAAGAATTCCCGGAAGAAGTAACAGAGTTTGGTTCCATCACTGGGTTAGGCACTGACAGGATTTCATAAAATTGAATTGGCACAATAATGTCCGGCCAAGTATCAGTGTTTGAGGTTTCAACCGATCCAAGATTGGCAGTTGACTCCTCTGGGAGTTGTTCGGGCTCAAAAGCCCCGATTGCTTCGAAAGACCCTTGATGGTCTAGCTTCTGCCTCAAAGGTGGCGAGGGTGGCTCCAGTATAACCGGTGGCAGGCCCAGAAGCCTTTGTGATCGGCGGAGCTCTGAATCCTCCACTGTGTGAGAATATTCACGACACTCTAAGGTATTCTACACAAACAAATAGTAACACTCACTAAAAGAAAACCCCTAGAAGATAAATCAAGCAAGCACTAAACTAGTTGGAAGAACAGTTACAACAACCAACACTAGAGCAACTTACTGGTGCAAGTGCAACTCAAATACGGAAGCACCCTCCGGGTATACTCTGCAAAGCATGGTCCGATGTCTGTCCTAGGTACCGCAGTATACCCCCGCAGTCACCCGTGTATGTCCCTAGAAACGATTGGAAACTAGTTTGCCAGCACGTGAATAGTCACCAGGCGGGTACAGTCGGCAGTCGGGTAGACCACAATGAGCAGGGTATCAAGCCCGAAACCTGTCAAGGGTATCGAGAGAAAATGGTCCGGAAGACAACTGAGGACCTCGAACGGATTCGAGACCCACGAAGCTCCGTGGCAAATGCAAATGATGAAATCCCTTAACAAATCCTCGATATGTGTTCTCCACAATGCTCGGTCCAGCTTTGGAGGGGTTATCTCTGCTACCTTTCCTTACGCGACCTCGTGTTTAGCCCCTGTGTTAGAG
>JZKD02S1780494.1:38427-65992 GCA_000966675.3 Picea glauca | reverse complement strand
TATTCCTGATTTAGAAGATTACATCACATCAATTCAAACTCACGAAGTCGTTCCAAAATCACAGCATACAAACTAAATCAGAGCTGATATAATCCAACCATAACGAAATCATACCAAATCGAAACATGATCGTGCTCTAATTTTGGCATAAAAACCTCTTGTTTAGGTTGGATACAAACAAAATCTAATCGAAAGAAAACACCATTGATTTCGTTAACTCACACCAAAATTCAAACAAATCAAAACAAATCAAAACCAATCAATTGCTAAACTGGGCACGACCAAGTCATTTAACCAAATCATAACCTCATTTAATTTTAGCAAAACAAAAACAATGTACAGGATGAACAACATAACCGTTTTCGATATGGATATAACAGAGTCATTTCGAACAATAGACAGAGCTATTTGAAAACCAAACTCAAATCATTATATTAATCCTAGCAATTCACAAAATGAAAATGATATCGAAATTCATACCTGGATGACGAGCAGACAGCTTGATCATGACATTTTGGAATTGACAACGACTGTAGCCGATTTGACATTCCTAAAAACAATGGAACCAATGGTTTTTTGCTTCCTATCACTTGCTTGAAGCTTGTCCCTTTGGCTTGTCAATATTGTAACTTGGTTTTCCAACGCTTTGATTTTTGATTGAAGTAAGGGAACGTCTATATAGTATCATTCTAACCACACATCACATTGGTCACATGACGATTGTCTGGGCTTCAAAAATGCAGGTGAGGGTTTGGTTAAATTGCTGAGGGTTTCGTTAGGTAGCTTGATCCCACGGTAGCTAGGATTGTTCCTTAGGCAAGGGGGTATATTATAAATGAAGTCATAGGGTGGCTTGGTGCACAAACCTTGGGAGTAAGGGTACTCACTAGCTAGGAAGTGTTCGATGTCAGAGTCCGAGTCTTCACTGAGGACTATGGGCTTCTGCTCAGCACTAGGTTTAGCTTTATTCCTATCCATTCTCGAGATAAGCCAAGCATTCTTTTTACCTTTTCCATCAATAGTAGGATTTCCCTTGACCTTTTTGCTGACAGGATTTTTTATAGCCTCATACTTCTCAGTTAAGACGTCGGGTAAGTCAATATCAGGGTCGACCGAGGGTTTAGGAGAGGGCAGAAAGACATGGAAGGGCACGGGTGGCTCGACCTTGGTTTCACTAACCACAGGCTTGTCAAGTTGGACGGGCTCTGCATCAGCAAAACCATTCCGAGAGATAAAATCTTGCCAACTATCACCGTGGAGCTTTAAGTGATGAACAACGATGAGTCTGATTAGGCCATGGTGGAACAAGCTACTATCGACCTTTTCTCTTTTAAACCTCTTAGCCATTTTATAAAGACTTCATTGGAAATAAAAAGGCATATTCAATGGATAACCCATAAAATTCATTAACAGTCAAAGGTGATAAAGAAAAACCAATCCATATCGACCCTCACAGGTCACGAATTATTTAACCACCATCAAAATATCATGCCACCTTGGTTTAAGCATGGAAATGGGCATATC
The DNA here is from genome assembly GCA_000966675.3 of Picea glauca. Classification (NCBI taxonomy): domain Eukaryota; kingdom Viridiplantae; phylum Streptophyta; class Pinopsida; order Pinales; family Pinaceae; genus Picea; species Picea glauca. Next base: position 64,468 of record JZKD02S1780494.1, on the reverse strand, counting down.
TTTATCACAGGATGTGATTTTTTGTGAGACGAACAACAGTGGCCATGGAACCTCTTCAACTTTAGAGTTTTTGAACCATCGCTGGCCCATGGCTGCTAACCCAGTGGTAGAGCTAATGAACTCTTCATTGATTTCAAGCTGAATGTCACCTACCTTGGCCCTACAGCCATCAAAAGTCAGGGAAAACTGTTGTGCAACAAATAGATTAAAACCCTTAAGCCAGTACAAAGGTGAGCCAACCGCTATCCTCTAAGTCTTTCTGGGCATTGTCGAACAATAGCAAGGCTTGACTACCGTTCGACTGAATTCGCACCACCGGTGCCATGGGGAAGAGCACACGGTGAATGAGCCAGGGTTTGAATGCAACATACACAGGAACAAAATGCCCGAAGCCTTACCCGAGCTAGCAGAGGTGAAATAGGGATAAGGGAAGGCATTAATGATATCGTGCGAAGGTGGTGGAGATATTTGCTAGCCATGCAGAATAGTCATTACCAAGGTACAATCGTCGACGCTTTCAACTATACAAATCACAATGCACATGTGTTATAACTATGCCATTTCAATCAATCAATTGAAACCTTTGGTTAGTGGATAAACCATGCGTGCAATCAAACGTTATGCCATAGTTTTAAAACCAAAAATACAAATCGAAACCAATACCAAGTGTTGGACCAATGCGCCAATGCGTTTTGATAACATGAACTAGGTGTCATATTAAATGATATATATCAAGGGTTTAACCATAACACCTAAGTATTTTTATGAAACCAATGGTCAAGTAGATCAAATCAAAGAACATATAAATCCAATTACCAATGCATCACAACCTCAATTACTCATGAAATGAAATTACATAATCAATCAAAGAATGTCCAATGAGTACAGATCAAAAAGTTTTGCCAACTGCATAATGATAAGTAAAATGTAAACACAATGGGCATATCGACAAGAAGGATAATGACAATTCAATAATGATTTTAATGCGACTTCAAAATACCAAGTTTTCATGCTTACAGTTGTGAAAACAAAAACGAAGGTAAGTGTGCAAATGGCGCAAAAAATAAAAGTGTTGTTTATTTGAGAATTGTGACGAAAAATCAATGTTTGCAAAACATTGGTGTAGGCAGCTTATAAGACAGTAAAAAAAATGTGAATTGGATGCCAACATCTGGTTATGTCTTAACATGGTGTATTCAAGCTCCCAACAATGACCTTTTGCCTGAGAAAAGTGGCCCTTGTCTCCTTCCAATTTTTTTTTTTTAAAGTGAGTTCGCAGGCTGCCTATGGCCTAGGGTGTGAGAATCCCTCATTCGCGCAAGCCACCTACACTTAGGGTGCGAACTTCTCGCAGTTTGCTCCATACACAGGGTGTGAACCTATTTTTAAGCTTGGAAAGGAGAAGAGGTCTTGAGGGTTCTAGAAGGGAATCTTCTAGAAAATGAGTTGGCATTCGTATGGTTGTCATTTTACCGACTTCTCAAATTTGATGGGATCATCCTCATCCATGTAACCATCTCTCCTTCTCCTATATATTGAAAGGTTTCTCATGGAAAAGGTTAAGTAATATTGAATGAAGAATTGGTGATAGAATTGTATGCAGAACCCTGCTTGGACAGAAGCTTGAAGACTCTAGTTGGTCTATCAAGGGGAATTGGATCTTCTTCATGTAAGTACAGAGCAAGTGTGTGTGCTGGAACCAATTGTCACTAAAAGGAAGCTTACAACATCAAGGAAATTAGGTTGTATCTTCTACTTTCGATTAATATGATACAGCGGCATGTCCCTTTCCCATAAAGTCACTCTTACTTTATTATGTAATTCCTTGATCATATGCATAAGTTGACATTGAATATATACTTTTCTATCTTCACTTTGGTTGGTTTGTGTCATCTTGGACTTGACTTTATGAGAGAATTGGAGCGAAGCGGGAGCAACAGAGACCTAAGGAAGCGATATAAAGGTATGTCACTTATTCCACCCTATTAGCAGATTCAATGATTACAACTTAGGGAAATAGTCGTGTCCTGTCCTATTTTGTTCTAGATCCAGGTGGATCTAGGGAGATCTATTAGTGTCCGCACCTACCGATTAGTCCGATAAAAAAATTGGCGACTCTGTTGGGGATGTAACCCATTTTTTAGTGGTTTTTCCTTGGCCATTTTCTCTTACCTTGCCATTTTTCATTTCTATATTCAATCTCTAAGTCTTGAGGAGACCCTGACAGACTCTCTGGGTCCAGAGGTTCCTTCAAAATTTTTGTCTTTTTTCCAAATTTTTCTTAGTTTTAGGCATTCTCGCATTGAAGCCATCTATAGCCTGCGAGAACCCCTAGAGTTCATACCCTTCTTTTCAGTCCAGTGTGAACCTCTTGCACTCTGCTTGTGACCAGCCTGCAAGAATGCTCCATTCTCGCACTGTACACCACTGCCTGCCTACGAACCCATTTGCAAAATTTTGGGATTAAGGTTTTTTGTATGCTCAGATGCCCAGATTTGTATGTGTGTATGAAGAGAATGTCTTGGGCCACTGATTGATTGTTTCATGACTTTGGATTTTTTGAATGATTAGTCTTCGAAAATTAAAAGCTCTTCTTGTTCATTTTTTCTCAACTGTTATCTCTTGACCTTTTCTTAACAAGGATATAATGTTTGATCCTGAAATGCGAGTGCTTGTTTGGTTGGAAGCTGATGATCAGTTTAAAAGTTGGGATTAATTGTCTTTCTCAATTGCTCATTACTTGGAAAATTGTTGCCCTCATGCATTTGAAAAGACTGGTCTTGTCTTCTTGTTATTTTTTTCTTCATTGAAAGATCGGTTTGGGTTTTTTGTATATTGATTTTCTTTAGTTGTTTATTTTTTCTTAGTCCCACCACTGTTGTGTGGTTTCTATTGAAAATTAAAAAACATTTTTCTTTTTAAAGCAATTTTTTATTTTGAAAATATTGGCATTCGATTGTTGAAATAGAATGAATAGAGAATTGGCATTGGTTGTGATTTTTTGATATTGCATTTTCAAAGAAGATTATATATCGTAGTTCAAGATTGTTCCAAAAAACTCCTCTTTCCCTCCTATAAATAGGATTCATCGAACAAAAATTGATATTTTTCATTCCTATCTATGCATTGTTGGGTCAGAGTCTCACACAACATTGGTTTCATTTCCGTCTCCTTTGAGTAAGAACAACCTTTAATAATATTGCACAAGTTTTAAAATTTAACTAGTAACTATTTTCTAGGACTCTATTAGACCAACATTAGCTAGGCTAGAGCTTTGGAATAGGCAGAGAGATACACTCTCCAAAGCACAAAACACACAATAACATCTTGTGGTAAGGAGTGTCAAATTTCGTTTGCAACATTTTGTCCTGGGAAGCCCTTCTCACACAAGGGTAAAACCCGAGGTCGCATTGATATTGACAGAGTTACTCACCCTGCTTTGTTGATATCGGTGTAGATATTGCACGTATTATGGGGGTCACTTGAAGGTATACCCACAATGATGAGTGGAAGCCTCTCAAGATGATTTTGGGCTAGATACCCTACCCTTGCATGTGGATGGGACTTTCAACTTCCCCCCAGGCTTTATTGTTGTTGGTGGTAACCTTAGTGGCCTATCTTCTTAGGGTCTCACACAAGGTGACTATGAAGGGGCAAGTCTTCACAGTACCTGGAATCGATGTTGGCCAATCTCACTCGGGATCCTTGGAGGGTATACCCACAATTATGTGTGGGATCTTACACCAGGGTGTATGTTCGTTAAGAAGGTCATCAACGTAAATTTTCCACCCTAGCCCAGCCCCTTCTCATCTCATTGTTGGGACATTGGATTTCATCACCAACTAGTGACTTCAGGATTAGAAGGTCTTGTTTGTTTGGTTTTTCTTCCTAGATTTTTACTAGCGCATGCTGTTTGTTTACCCAATTTGACCATAGAATTTTCTTCATAAGTTTTTAACTCGTTCACAATTGACCCTCCATGTCGTTCACGTAGAATGCAAGGCTTACCCTTAGAAAATATGGAAGGTTCTCAACCCTTTCCTACCAACTCACTGGAGGGCTCTCCTCAATAGAGTGAAGTCCAAGACGTCACCCCTCCACAAGTGGAAAGAACTGAATCTCTAGAACAATTCCAAATTTCCAATTCTCGAGAGGACTTTCGACTTCACCCCAACTCCGAGAGACGTATTATGCGACTGAATTCTTTCAGAGAACTAGTTGTTCAGTCTTTTGGATCACCAATTGGGCCTTTCCTAGGACCTGAGGGTCAAGATCCTTTTTGGGCTACAAACATTTTTAGATGGGACCTCTTTGGCTCAAGAGAAGGCATTGATATCACTGTCTCACCTGAGCTACCTGAAACATCTGATCCAGATGCAATACCATTTACTACTACTTATTATTTTCCTGGTACAGAAGCCCCATGAGCTGACCACATCATGACTCTCCCTTTAAAAATGGTCCATTACACAGATACTACGAGTCTTCACACTGGGATTACCGCAGCTAGCCAAGCCCCCATTGGCACACCGCTTTCACCTAGAGTCACCCCAACACTTCCACCCAAATACCGTGCGTTGAATGCCTCTATCCCTGCTCCTATGCAAATCACATCCGGAACTCTTGGTGGTCCCACTCCTTTTGGGCACTCTCCTCCTGGTTTCATTTCGACAATTCTTCCACCCCCTTTCAGAGGACCTTTTCCATCCTCTATTGGAAGCCCTGATCCTAGTGGCACCACTCTGTCATTCACACCAAATTACTAGATTCAAGTTGGTGGACAATGTCACCAAGGAGGCCCAACTCAACCCCCCCTTGCAGGGAAAATCCCAATTGGAACACAACCCCTGATTGGATGTCAACCCACACTGACCCCACCCTATGGACAAAACATACCTCCTTCCTTGGCCCAATATTGGAACCATCTGATCCAACACAATCCTCAATTGACTGGGGGGAAACAACCTCAAGCTACCTCCATTATACCCCCTAGTATAGGCCAACCATATCCAGGTACGCCAAATCCTATTTGGGTCTCGAATGCTCAACCCCACACCCCTGTTCAAGGGTACAACCCCATGAGTTACTTGCCTCCACAACAACCACCGAATCTGCCTAGATCCTCACATTATATGCAGACTGCTTATGGTCCCACTAGTTTGCTGATGGGACTCCCTCCCCAAAGTCACCAGTACCCACATGTGAACAGACAGTTACCATTCTTAGCCACCCTGGACCTCCTGAATCTGTCGAGGATTTTAAATGATCCAATCCATCACTCTCCCCAATGGCTCGCCATACCGACCAAACTACCATCTGACATCCCTAAATTTGATGGAAAAGCGAGAGAGGACCTGAATAATCACGTAATGACTTTTCACCTTTGGTGTTCATCCAACTCCTTGATGGATGACTCTATTTGTTTACGCCTTTTTCAATGAATTCTCACGGGTTCTTCCGCGAAGTGGTATATAGAATTACCACGAGGTTTCTTCACCGAATTCAACACCCTCGCTATGGCTTTACTCACCCACTACTAGTTATCGATCCGCTATGAAATAGGGACCGAGATTTTGAGCTCTTTTATAGAAGCCAAAGCCACTCATATCTCCAATCACATTCATGAATGGCGGTGGAGATGACGTCTCATCAAACTTGAACTTCCCGATCAGTTGCTGGCAGAGTGGTTCACAAAATCATTTCTGAATGACATAGGTCATGACATCGCCATGGGTGGATTTGTCACAGAAGAACAGGCCATTAGTCATGATCAATACCTTGATCTCATTTACTCACAAACGGGTACTCTTTACAAATTACTCCCGGATGCACCTCATCCTTCTACTTCCACCACTTCAACTACTCCTATTACTTCTCATGTGGATGACGGTGTGATTGACACTTTCCATGCTCAACCGCATTCCGTCCAAACCTCTAGCAACAACCCCAAACCCATTTCTTCTAATGTTCAAAATGTTCCATCTCCTACCCCTCCCACCGGCAAGACTTCTAAGGTAAATTCCATTCAATATACCCCCGCCGGTAAAAACAAATCCAGAAGGGAATGGGTAAGAATAAAGAGGACAAAAATAATTCGCAAGCAGAGAGAACCAAAACACCACCTATTGACGATAGGGATAAGTGCAAACCCTGATATCCTTGTCTTATCTGTGGTGATTATCACTACACTAAGGATTTTCCATGACGAGCCGAGGTTACTAAGTTCCTTCAAGGGACCACAAAACTACCCACTCCAACCGTATTATCACAACCCTTCCCTTCTCAACAACAGGCCCAATTGGTCATTCATGACCAACCATCCCCCTCCAATATATCCTATGTCTTAATGTGTATAGGTGATTTAAAGGAAAATGACATCACACTTACCACTCGAGCCAAATCTTATTCCTCCTCTAAAGAGAAGATTGATGCTATACCTCCTTCATTGGTCCAACCATCTCCCATGACTCCACCTACCAATGGTCCTCTTCATCTCAAATGACCGAGCCTCAACACAGTTCTTCACCCTCCTCCAAAGGGCATCGTTTGAAAATCATCTTTCAATCTGCATGCTCGTGTTTCCCAGAACTACAGTATTGTTGAAGATCTGGCCCAAGCACCATCTACGATGTCAGCCCTTGAAGTCCTTCAAACTTTTCCTACACAACATAAGTCACTGTTGAAATCTATCGGTGGAATCGACCCTACGGACAGGAATTTAATAATTTTTGACTTGGAAGATCATATTCCAAGGTTACCCCCTCAACTCACATTCCAAATACAAGTTATTGTCTCCGACAAAAATATTTGTAGAACTGTTATCGACAAGGGTGCCTCGATGTGTGTCATGTCTATTACCTACTGGAAAGCCATCGGCTCTCCCCCTTTGACTGAATCCCACAACACACTCAAAGCCTTTAATGGCTCCAGTTTTAAGCCTTATGGTGTCCTCCCTTCATTGCCGATTACGTTAGAAGGAAAAACGGTCCAAGTTTAAGTGGAAGTCTTTGATGCTCCTCTCAATTACAACCTTCTACTTGGCTGTAGCTGGATTGATTCCATGCATGCAGTTTTGTCAACTCTTTTTCGTGTCATGCATTTCCCTCATCAAGGAAAGGTCATTACCGTTGACCAATTATCCTTCTTTAATTCAGATACGAACACCGACAACATACCATTCATTGCTAAAAACCCCCTGGATACGAGAACGTTGGTGTGGGTCTTCTTAAAGACTCCTCGTTAATGGGTACCTTCCCCATTCCACAACCCGATGTTTCACATCCTTTTGTCACTTCGATCAACATGATCTCCACCTCTATTCATGGAACCCCTACGTCTCATGACCCATGGATGGTACCCAACCCCGACAATCACCTTCGTTACGACAACGAAATTCCTTTGAGTCTGGTCGAATCCGCCTATCAGGCCATTCAATCGGTAACTCCTTCTACCCCCTCTCTTGGTGATTCATATCCAGATCCTTTCCGCGTCATTTTTCCCATGGACGAGATGATAATGTTTGTTATGGAAGACACGCCCTGGGATGATGGACATCATTGTTCCATCCTCTTCCTGGAACAACACATCATCGAGAGCTACCAATGGATCTCAACCCCGTCGATCATTTTCATCATTTCCACTGTTCCTGAGTCCACACACGATGTGTTTTTAGAAGGGAACTTAAGAAATATCTCACCCACCATTCCCCTCGACATCTCCATAAAACCTGGAATTGCCGAAAACATGCATATTGGAGCTTCGTGTTCCCCTGATGAATTCGTCACCTACAAGTCACTTTTCAAATAATTTCATGACGTCTTCACCTGGAGCTATGAAGAAATGTTGGGTATTGACTCCGACATTGTGATACATGAGATCAAGATATACCCAGATGCTAAACTCGTCCAGCAATGCCTTTGTCCGGTCGACCCACATAAAGCGGCCACTATCAAGCTTGAAGTTGAGAAAATTATCAAAGCCATCTTTATTTACCCAATGGCTCTCATTGATTGGGTTTCCAATATTGTCCCAATCGACAAGAAACAAGGCACCATCCGCGTGTGTGTTGATTATAGGGATATTAACAAAGCATGTCCTAAAGACAACTTTCCTACCCGCTTCATCGACTAGATTGTCGACGATTGTGCCGGAAGTGAAATATTCTCTCTGATGGATGGTTTCTCCGGATATAATCAAATCAATATTGTTCCCGAGGATCAACACAAAACCTCTTTTATTTGTCCTTGGGGCACTTTTTCCTATCGGAAACTTCCTTTCGATCTAAAAATCCCTAGCACAACTTTTCAACACACTATGTCTTATGCCTTCCATGATATCAAGGACATCATGTAGCCATATATTGATGACTTACTCTCTCATTCCATGCACCGTGTCAATAATCCCATACACCTCCGAGCCATTTTCCTCCGATGTTGATTTTACCATATACGCTTGAATCCTCACAAATGCATTTTCTACGTAGAATCCGACTGACTTCTAGGATTTATTTTTTCTCGTCAAGGGATCATGGTAGATCCTTTGAAGGTCGAAGTGATTCTCAATATCCCTCCTCCTTCTTCACTTTGCCAGTTACAAAGTTTTCAAGGGAAAGCAAATTTTCTTCGTCATTTCATCTCGAACTATGCCAAGCTAACTCTTGGATTTATGTGACTACTCAAAAAAGGGTCCAAGTTCTTATGGGATACCATCGCAATCAAATCTTTTGAAGCTCTGAAACTGTCCCTGACATGTGCTCTGCTTCTCTTCCCCCCTGATTACAGTCGTGATGATTTCCTCTACCTTGCAGCCTCAGATTATACCATCGCTATGGTTCTTGTCTAGGAGGATGATTCTCATGATGAACATGTCATCTATTACTTGTGTGGAAGCCTAAATCCTACTAAAACCAAGTATTTACATGTCGAAAAACTGGCCTTGGCAACTGTTCATGCATTTCAATGTTTCCGACACTATATCCTCTCTCACAAGACTGCGGTAATTTCTAACTGCAACCCTATGCAACACATTCTCACACGTTAACTGCTAGGGGGAAAATACTCCAAATGGATCAGGATACTCCAGGAGTTTGACTTAGAATTTGAATGCGCTAAGTTCAAGAAATCCTTAGTGTTTGTTGAGTTGATATGCGACTTTCCCTACTCTGAGATGGAAAATGTAGTAGCCGATTCATTACATGATGAATCCCTTTTCCTGATTAGTTCCGATGATCTTTGGTATGGAGATATCATCATATATCTCCAAACCTAGACTTTTCGACCCAATTTATCTAGTACTAACCGCCGTCAAATACGCTACCAAGCCCGTCAGTATATTATCCTCGGTGATACTCTTTATCGTCATGGGATCGACTCAGTTTTTCGACGCTACCTCACGTTTGACGAAGCCGAGAAAGCCCTAAATGACTACCATTCTGGAGCCTATGGTGGTCATAGGTTTGGGTATGCTACTGCCTAGAAGATCTTGCGAGCTAGGTATTTTTGGCCTTCTTTATTCAACGATTGTATAATTTTCATCCAAAAGTGCCACGCTTGCTAGACCTACAACCATAAAATACGATCTCATCCCGCTCCTCTTCACCCTGTGTTCTCCATCAGTCCTTTTGTAAAATGGGGTATCGATTTCATGACATGTCACCCTCACTTGGTCGAGGGGCATGGATACATTATTGTATCCGTAGACTATTTTACAAAATGGGCTGAGGCAATGCCGACATTTGACAACACCAGAAAGACCGCAACATTATTCATATTCAATCACATCATAGCTCGTTTAGGTGTTCCTCAGGCTATTGTTACTGATCAAGGTAGCCACTTTAGAAGCTTCATGATGTCTGAACTCACTGAAAAGTTGGGTCTTCTCCATGAAAACTCAACACCCTATTACCCACAAGACAACGACCAAGTCGAAGCAATTAACAAAGTCGCCATTACCATGCTTCGACGAATGATAGGGATTCACAAAATGAGTTGGCACACAATGTTGTTTTCAGCATTGTGGGCTTACCAGACATCCGTTAAGTCTGCTACCAGGTTTACACCATTTCGGTTAGTCTATGGTCTAGAAGCCATCCTACCAATTGAATGTGAGATGCCCTCCCTAAAACTAGCCGTCAAACTCCTACCAAACACTTCTACCAAAGAATAACATCTGTTGTATCTCATGCGATTAGACGAAACTTGTCGCGACGCCACCCTAGTCATAGAATCCCAAAAGAAACGTGTCAAAGCCCAATACGACAAACATGTCAAGCCTCGTGTTTTCTCCGAAGGTGATCTGGTTCTCCTTTATGAACAAGATCCGGATATGCTAGGAGCTAGAAAATTTGAAGCTATGTGGTGAGGTCCTTACATCGTTAGATGAGTCTTGGAGAAAGGAGCTTATGAGTTAGCAGATTACAACGGTATCCCTTTGAGTGAACCCAGAAATGGGTTGTACTTAAAAAAGTACTATGCCTAAGATCACATGTGCATGAGTACTTGTATTTTATTGTATCATACTTCTTGTGTGTTATTGTAGTATGCTTTTTCATTATCTGGTCTCCACCCTTATGTTACGTTGTGTTTGGTTTCTAGATGTTGGAGTCTTCACTACCCCACATTGGCTTCACTGATGGCGCTAGCCGTAGTACTCAGAACCTTGCTTCTGCTACTTGGGCAATTTACGCCCCTACAAACAAACTTATTACTCTACGAGGTGTGTGTCTCGGCTGTGCGACCAACAATATTGCAGAGTATAGCACCGTTATCGAATTATTGATTGATGTTATTTTGCTCGGTATCCGTCACTTGGTTGTACGACTCGATTCGTAGCTAGTAGTACTACAGTTAAGTAATGTCTATGCTATTCAAAGTCCTACTTTATTACAGGTATATTTACGAATTTTTCTCTTAGAATGTTATTTTGATTATATTGAGTATCAACACATTCCTAGATGTCTAAATACATTAAATGATGCACTAGCTAACTATGTATTAGACAGACATTTGGGCCATTTATAAACCAATCACATCACATGTATCACACAACACAAGATAAGCTGGTAGAAACCGTACATATGTATATAACGATCAAATGTTTTTTACAAAAAGTCTATCAAAGGACCAAAATCTCAAAAATGAAGCTCGTAGCTTCTACAAAATAGCATCATCGATGATGCTCACGATAACACATGACTACCCGGGCCACCCTATGAAGCAGTCGACCAATAGACTCGGACACGCCCACAGTATGGCATTGATAACGCTGAGGGATCTCCCTGCTAGTCATGTCTGGAATGCTAGTAGTCAACCCCTCCAAGTTTTGCTCCACTGCATCATAGTTTTCAGCATCCCATCGTGCCACTGGAGCTGCCTCTCCTCATCGCTGAATAGGAGACGTTCCTGGAGGTTGATACGGCTCCACATCTGTGTCGTCAAAAAGATATTTTTGATCAGTTCTTGGACAAACATAAAAACATTTTATATGATAAAAATCACAAAAACATTTAAAAGAAAAAAATGTGTACTTCTTATCTAGGTCACCCCACTGAGAATCCTTAGGTAGGGATAAATCTGGATCCCCTTGGAAGTCCAATCTGACGTAGGCGTAGTCATCAACCATCAACATCTATGGCCGCAACCAGTCAAAGAAGGAATCATTGTATTTGATGATAGGCCCAGCTACGTGTCGGGCCATGAGGTTGCACCACCTCATCATCCTTGGATCCCGTGGGGCTGGTAAACCCCACTCAATCTATAATCTCAATAATGCAACCCTCTCAAGAAAGAAGGACACCAAAAGTGATCCATACCCGAACTGCTTCATGTCACCCTTCCTACATTTTGTCAACTGCCTCTTCATACTACGGAGAACTACATTTGACCAGTTGAAGACTCGTGGCTCTATGCACTCTATGGCATATTGGAAGTAGCTCTAGAGAGCCATGTGTGGAGCTGTGCTCCGGACCATGCGTGCTATGGTGAACAAGATGGTTCGCAGGGTCAAATCTTGGACCCCCCAAATAGCCACCTTGCCTTTGCTTATTTTTGCCTCTGGGACATAGTATTGGTGACAAAACTCACTCATAGGGAGTTCGTCGCCTCGGCTACCAGTCAAGCTAGCGTGGTACCCATGCCATGATAAACCTGTCAGAAAGTAGATATCCTCGATATCTAGGGTCAAGGTGTGGAATCCCACATGAAACAATTGCTGGTCCACGTCCCACATATGAACCAAGTACTCCAACAACCTGATTTGGGCCCTCATGCCCGGAATCCGGAAGAATTTCAAGATCCCACAGTATCGGAGGACAACAATGGTACCCGGGTCATTCCCGACAAGAGCATCATCTTCCTCATGCTCTCTTTCTCGCCACTCCAACATCATGATGTTCAAATGCCTACACAAGAACCATAAGAGAAGGGTCAACAACTCATTTCAAACCTTGGCATATTTTTTATTGAGCAAAGATCAAAGGGAAATTTCATTTTTCGGCCCTCGCAGGTGCCCCTTGAGAACCATGCGAGATTCTCGCAGGTACCTTTGAGGCTGCCTACAAGAATCATGCATTCTTGCAGGTCTCATATGACTAGCATGCGAGAACGCTTGGGCGCAATTTTTGGCCCTAAAACAAATCTAAAACCTTGAAAATTGCCAATGAAAATAAAAACTAAACCATGGAAAAGATAGGAGATCAAGAGCCTACCTCGTTGATGGAGACGGTTCGCCAAATGGTCGCCTATGCTTCCCATGATCGAACAAAGAAATTTTAGGTAAAAAGAGTTGTTTTGGGCAAAGTTCTTGGCAAAATCACAATGAATATGGTAAAATCCCTTTTACCCACATTTATTTACTTTTTACCATTTTTGTGGATTTTTATATTGTTTTATTCATCAAACCTAATTCCTAATAGCTCTATGAGTATGAATTTTTGCAGATATAACAAATTTGAAGTCCACACGAAAGAGTACATTTGTTTTTCTTTTTTTGTTGCATATACGACTTCTTTTTATAGTTTTTATAGAAACTTCGAGCTCAGTCTTCATTCTTTCTCACGCTCGAAAATACATGAGAATGTAACCGAGTATACTTTTCTCATCTTTTCGTACTCTTCATGGTAACATGAAAACGCCAAACACAAATGACTATCCTTTAAGCTCTTTTCACACTCCATAAAAATGAAAAGATCGCCGAGTGACCTTGTTCTGTGCACGCTCGTAAAAGTATCTGAACAAAACATTCAATGGGTGATAGTTTATCACTTTTTTGGTCCTGTCGAACTATTTTATGAAAAAGGAAGTGAGAGAGTTCTCTTTAAGTGTTTTTCAGACTCTCAAAACATGAAAAACCATCGAGTTTTCTATCTTTGGACTCGTTAAACAAACATTGAAAGACCCGTAATGGGACCGAGCCACTCCTTCCTAAGGTTCGTTAAACATACTCTGAGGGACTTGTCTAAAGGATGAGCTTACATAAACAAGCATATGTTATCCTCCTCAAGCTTGCATAAAAATAAAGAGGTACTCGCTAGAAATTGTGGGGGAAAATTTGGGAAAGGGATGTGTTTTCATATTCATATTATTGGGAGTAAGTGTCGCTCTTGAACATGACACCCCCTATTCGTTATTTGAAGCCGGTTTGGAAAATCCAATTGTCTCTCATTCAACTTGTTACAAGGTCATATCCTGATTCGTCTCTGAGTCAGTGCTACCAAGTCCTTGGTCATGTCATTCATATGTTCAAGAGAAGTTCATCCAAAACCTCTATTAAGTCGGCCATCTGCAGTTGTCCATTCTTACCAATTCAGCCTTCCCTGTGTCCATTTCCATCTATATTCATACTTTGTTTCACCTTCGAAATCTGTTACTTATTTCATGTCATTTATGGGGGATACATCAAGGCCCTCCTGTGACGAGTCTTGTTCCGTCGACTCCAACTCATTATCTAGAAAAAAGACTTAGAAATTATTTGGTACCTTGGAACTTGCATTCCTCAATGGCAGGTACTCTCACTTTCAATAGTGGGTTTTCATCAATGACCCCTGATCAGGAGATTCCATTGAATGTTTGACCTTAGCTCATTTATTCACATTCATTGGATTGTACTAGTGTACCTTGGGAGTCATTGACATTAATGGTGATTTCCCTTGCACTTGTTAATGGTTTCATCAATGATCGGTAATCAAGTGGTTTCTACCATGTTCGACTTCATCACATGTAATCACATGGTTAGATTTGTACTTTTAGGTGACGAGATTGAAGACTCTGGGTCTCATCTTTTTTATCCGGGCTGCAATGGAATATGTATGATTTGCTGACACATAGATCCACTTTGTGTGTCGCGTGGTTATGTCGTCTTAATTTTAGTCTTCTCGCATAGATTGATAGTGTATTCCTGGTGGTTATGCAGTATATTTGACATCATGGATCCATGGTGTATGATTGGTGGCCATGACCTACATTCATGATGTCATCCATTTTTGATCTGAGTATGGGAATGCTTACCTCATAACTAGTATTATATTCTACAGATGCTTGGTTGTTTGCAGGTTTCTGATTAGGTGCACTCCTCGTTTCTGACACACACACGGAGTTTACAAAGTATTTCAACTGTCATAGATTCCAGCCTCATACTTTGGGGGGAATTCTGTTACCCATGATTTTTGTTACTCTGGTTATGTCTTAACAATGGTGTATTCAGGCTCCCAACAAAGACTTTTTGCCTGAGAAAAGTGGCCCTTGTCTCCTTCCAAAGACATATTTTTAAAGTTTGTTTGTAGGCTGCCTATGGCCTAGGGTGCGAGAATACCTCATTCTCACAAGCCACCTACACTTAGGGTGTGAACTTCTTGTAGTTTTCTCCATACACAGGGTGCAAACCTGTTTTTAATCTTGGAAAGGAGAAGAGGTCTCGAGGGTTATAGAAGGGAATCTTCTAGAAAATGAGTTGGCATTCGTATGGTTGTCATTTTACTGACTTATTAGATTTGATGGGATCATTCTCATCCATGTAACCATATCTCCTTCTCCTATATATTGAAAGGTTTCTCATGGAAAAGGTTAAGAAATATTGAATGAAGAATTGGTGATAGAATTGTATGAAGAACCCTACTTGGACAGAATCTTGAAGATTCTAGTTGGTCTATCAAGGGGAATTGGATCTTCTTCATGTAAGTACAGAGCAAGTGTGTGTGTTGGAACCAAGGGTCACTTAAAGGAAGCTTGCAACATCAAGGCGATCATGTTGTATCTTCTACTTTCGATTAATATGATACAACGACATGTCCCTTTCCCATAAAGTCACTCTTACTTTATTGTGTAATTCCTTGATCATAGGCATAAGTTGACATTGAATATATACTTTTCTATCTTCACTTTGGTTGGTTTGTGTCATCTTGGACTTGACTTTATGAGAGCACCATAGTGAAGCGGGAGCAACAAAGACCTAAGGAAGTGATATAAAGGTATGTCACTTATTCCACCCTATTAGTAGATTCAATGATTACAACTTAGGGAAAGAGTTGTGTCCTGTCCTATTTTGTTGTACATCCAGCTGGATCTAGGGAGATCTGTTAGTGTCTGCACTTACTGATTAGTCCGCTAACACTCATTCATCTCCCCCTCTAAGTGTGGTAGGTGTGTCCAACAATTGGTATCGGAGAGAGCCTTCACTACAAGCCTTAACGAGCTTGAAGGAGATCCATAGACACACAAATGGATGATGAAATACCAATCCTTGATGAGGAAAAATATTCTACTTGGAGAATAGATATGAGAGTGTATTTGAAGACAATGGGAGTANGAAAAAGGAAGTGAGAGAGTTCTCTTTAAGTGTTTTTCAGACTCTCAAAACATGAAAAACCATCGAGTTTTCTATCTTTGGACTCGTTAAAAAAACATTGAAAGACCCGTAATCGGACCGAGCCACTCCTTCCTAAGGTTCGTTAAACATACTCCGAGGGACTCGTCTGAAGGATGAGCTTACATAAACAAGCATATGTTATCCTCCTCAAGCTTGCATAAAAATAAAGAGGTACTCGCTAGAAATGGTGGGGGAAAATTTGGGAAAGGGATGTGTTTTCATATTCATATTATTGGGAGTAAGTGTTGCTCTTGAACATGACACCCCCTATTCGTTATTTGAAGCCGGTTTGGGAAATCCAATTGTCTCTCATTCAACTTGTTACAAGGTCATATCCTGAGTCGTCTCTGAGTCAGTGCTACCAAGTCCTTGGTCATGTCGTTCATATGTTCAAGAGAAGTTCATCCAAAACCTCTATTAAGTCGGCCATCTGCAGTTGTCCATTCTTACCAATTCAGCCTTCCCTGTGTCCATTTCCATCTATATTCATACTTTGTTTCACCTTCGAAATCTGTTACTTATTTCATGTCATTTATGGGGGATACATCAAGGCCCTCCTGTGACGAGTCTTGTTCCGTCGACTCCAACTCATTATCTAGAAAAAAGACTTAGAAATTATTTGGTACCTTGGAACTTGCATTCCTCAATGGCAGGTACTCTCACTTTCAATAGTGGGTTTTCATCAATGACCCCTGATCAGGAGATTCCATTGAATGTTTGACCTTAGCTCATTTATTCACATTCATTGGATTGTACTAGTGTACCTTGGGAGTCATTGACATTAATGGTGATTTCCCTTGCACTTGTTAATGGTTTCATCAATGATCGGTAATCAAGTGGTTTCTACCATGTTCGACTTCATCACATGTAATCACATGGTTAGATTTGTACTTTTAGGTGACGAGATTGAAGACTCTGGGTCTCATCTTTTTTATCCGGGCTGCAATGGAATATGTATGATTTGCTGACACATAGATCCACTTTGTGTGTCGCGTGGTTATGTCGTCTTAATTTTAGTCTTCTCGCATAGATTGATAGTGTATTCCTGGTGGTTATGCAGTATATTTGACATCATGGATCCATGGTGTATGATTGGTGGCCATGACCTACATTCATGATGTCATCCATTTTTGATCTGAGTATGGGAATGCTTACCTCATAACTAGTATTATATTCTACAGATGCTTGGTTGTTTGCAGGTTTCTGATTAGGTGCACTCCTCGTTTCTGACACACACACGGAGTTTACAAAGTATTTCAACTGTCATAGATTCCAGCCTCATACTTTGGGGGGAATTCTGTTACCCATGATTTTTGTTACTCTGGTTATGTCTTAACAATGGTGTATTCAGGCTCCCAACAAAGACTTTTTGCCTGAGAAAAGTGGCCCTTGTCTCCTTCCAAAGACATATTTTTAAAGTTTGTTTGTAGGCTGCCTATGGCCTAGGGTGCGAGAATACCTCATTCTCACAAGCCACCTACACTTAGGGTGTGAACTTCTTGTAGTTTTCTCCATACACAGGGTGCAAACCTGTTTTTAATCTTGGAAAGGAGAAGAGGTCTCGAGGGTTATAGAAGGGAATCTTCTAGAAAATGAGTTGGCATTCGTATGGTTGTCATTTTACTGACTTATTAGATTTGATGGGATCATTCTCATCCATGTAACCATATCTCCTTCTCCTATATATTGAAAGGTTTCTCATGGAAAAGGTTAAGAAATATTGAATGAAGAATTGGTGATAGAATTGTATGAAGAACCCTACTTGGACAGAATCTTGAAGATTCTAGTTGGTCTATCAAGGGGAATTGGATCTTCTTCATGTAAGTACAGAGCAAGTGTGTGTGTTGGAACCAAGGGTCACTTAAAGGAAGCTTGCAACATCAAGGCGATCATGTTGTATCTTCTACTTTCGATTAATATGATACAACGACATGTCCCTTTCCCATAAAGTCACTCTTACTTTATTGTGTAATTCCTTGATCATAGGCATAAGTTGACATTGAATATATACTTTTCTATCTTCACTTTGGTTGGTTTGTGTCATCTTGGACTTGACTTTATGAGAGCACCATAGTGAAGCGGGAGCAACAAAGACCTAAGGAAGTGATATAAAGGTATGTCACTTATTCCACCCTATTAGTAGATTCAATGATTACAACTTAGGGAAAGAGTTGTGTCCTGTCCTATTTTGTTGTACATCCAGCTGGATCTAGGGAGATCTGTTAGTGTCTGCACTTACTGATTAGTCCGCTAACACTCATTCATCTCCCCCTCTAAGTGTGGTAGGTGTGTCCAACAATTGGTATCGGAGAGAGCCTTCACTACAAGCCTTAACGAGCTTGAAGGAGATCCATAGACACACAAATGGATGATGAAATACCAATCCTTGATGAGGAAAAATATTCTACTTGGAGAATAGATATGAGAGTGTATTTGAAGACAATGGGAGTANCTTATCTCATTTATTCACATTCATTGGATTGTACTAGTGTACCTTGGGAGTCATTGACATTAATGGTGATTTCCCTTGCACTTGTTAATGGTTTCATCAATGAACGGTAATCAAGTGGTTTCTACCATGTTCGACTTCAACACATGTAATCACATGGTTAGATTTGTACTTTTAGGTGACGAGATTGAAGACTCTGGGTCTCATCTTTTTGATCTGGGCTACAATGGAATATGTATGATTTGTTGACACATAGATCCACTTTGTGTGTCGCGTGGTTATGTCGTCTTAATTTTAGTCTTCTCGCATAGATTCATAGTGTATTCCTGGTGGCTATGCAGTATATTTGACATCATGGATCCATGGTGTATGATTGGTGGCCATGACCTACGTTCATGATGTCATCCATTTGTGATCTGAGTATGGGAATGCCTACCTCATAACTAGTATTATATTCTGCAGATGCTTGGTTGTTTGCAGGTTTCCGATTAGGTGCACTCCTCGTTTCTGACACACACACGAAGTTTACAAAGTATTTCAACTATCATAGATTCCAACCTCATACTTTGGGGGGAATTTTGTTACCCATGATTTTTGTTACTCTGGTTATGTCTTAACAATGGTGTATTCAGGCTCCCAACAAGGACTTTTTTTCTGAGAAAAGTGGCCCTTGTCTCCTTCCAAAGACATATTTTTAAAGTGAGTTTGCAGGCTGCCTATGGCCTAGGGTGCGAGAATCCCTCATTCTCACAAGCCACCTACACTTAGGGTGTGAACTTCATGTAGTTTTCTCCATACACAGGGTGCAAACCTGTTTTTAATCTTGGAAAGGAGAAGAGGTCTCGAGGGTTATAGAAGGGAATCTTCTAGAAAATGAGATGGCATTCGTATGGTTGTCATTTTACTGACTTATTAGATTTGATGGGATCATTCTCATCCATGTAACCATCTCTCCTTATCCTATATATTGAAAGGTTTCTCATGGAAAAGGTGAAGAAAGATTGAATGAAGAATTGGTGATAGAATTGTATGAAGAACCCTACTTGGACAGAATCTTGAAGACTCTAGTTGGTCTATCAAGGGGAATTGGATCTTCTTCATGTAAGTACAGAGAAAGTGTGTGTGTTGGAACCAAGGGTCACTTAAAGGAAGCTTGCAACATCAAGGCGATCAGGTTGTATCTTCTACTTTCGATTAATATGATACAACGACATGTCCCTTTCCCATAAAGTCACTCTTACTTTATTGTGTAATTCCTTGATCATATGCATAAGTTGACATTAAATATATACTTTGCTATCTTCACTTTGGTTGGTTTGATTCATCTTGGACTTGACTTTATGAGAGCACCAGAGTGAAGCGGGAGCAACAGAGACCTAAGGAAGTGATATAAAGGTATGTCACTTATTCCACCCTATTAGCAGATTCAATGATTACAACTTAGGGAAAGAGTTGTGTCCTGTCCTATTTTGTTGTACATCCAGCTGGATCTAGGGATATCTGTTAGTGTCTGCACTTACTGATTAGTCCGCTAACACTCATTCAGCCCCCCCTCTAAGTGTGGTAGGTGTGTCCAACAATTGGTATCAGAGAGAGCCTTCACTACAAGCCTTAACAAGCTTGAAGGAGATCCATAGACACACAAATGGATGATGAAATACCAATCCTTGATGAGGAAAAATATTCTACTTGGAGAATAGATATGAGAGTGTATTTGAAGACAATGGGAGTAGCTATTTGGAAGGCAACCATTGGTGTATCAATTTCATTGAAGAACAAGTCAATGTTTGCATCTCAAAGGGAAGGAAAGAAGAATGATGCATTGGCTCTCAATACCATTCTTAGTGAACTTTCAAGCCTATCAAAGAGAGCATGGGAAAATGCACTTACACCAAGGATCTATGGCTAAATCTAGAGGAGACATATCAAAAAAAGAAAGTAGATGTTGAAGACCACTCCATCAAGATTATCAAAGGTAAAGAATATCTAACTCTTGATTTCATATGTGATGATTTTAAAGGAAAAGAATCATGTTATGATGTTGGNTTCATATGTTCAAGAGAAGTTCATCCAAAACCTCTATTAAGTCGGCCATCTGCAGTTGTCCATTCTTACCAATTCAGCCTTCCCTGTGTCCATTTCCATCTATATTCATACTTTGTTTCACCTTCGAAATCTGTTACTTATTTCATGTCATTTATGGGGGATACATCAAGGCCCTCCTGTGACGAGTCTTGTTCCGTCGACTCCAACTCATTATCTAGAAAAAAGACTTAGAAATTATTTGGTACCTTGGAACTTGCATTCCTCAATGGCAGGTACTCTCACTTTCAATAGTGGGTTTTCATCAATGACCCCTGATCAGGAGATTCCATTGAATGTTTGACCTTAGCTCATTTATTCACATTCATTGGATTGTACTAGTGTACCTTGGGAGTCATTGACATTAATGGTGATTTCCCTTGCACTTGTTAATGGTTTCATCAATGATCGGTAATCAAGTGGTTTCTACCATGTTCGACTTCATCACATGTAATCACATGGTTAGATTTGTACTTTTAGGTGACGAGATTGAAGACTCTGGGTCTCATCTTTTTTATCCGGGCTGCAATGGAATATGTATGATTTGCTGACACATAGATCCACTTTGTGTGTCGCGTGGTTATGTCGTCTTAATTTTAGTCTTCTCGCATAGATTGATAGTGTATTCCTGGTGGTTATGCAGTATATTTGACATCATGGATCCATGGTGTATGATTGGTGGCCATGACCTACATTCATGATGTCATCCATTTTTGATCTGAGTATGGGAATGCTTACCTCATAACTAGTATTATATTCTACAGATGCTTGGTTGTTTGCAGGTTTCTGATTAGGTGCACTCCTCGTTTCTGACACACACACGGAGTTTACAAAGTATTTCAACTGTCATAGATTCCAGCCTCATACTTTGGGGGGAATTCTGTTACCCATGATTTTTGTTACTCTGGTTATGTCTTAACAATGGTGTATTCAGGCTCCCAACAAAGACTTTTTGCCTGAGAAAAGTGGCCCTTGTCTCCTTCCAAAGACATATTTTTAAAGTTTGTTTGTAGGCTGCCTATGGCCTAGGGTGCGAGAATACCTCATTCTCACAAGCCACCTACACTTAGGGTGTGAACTTCTTGTAGTTTTCTCCATACACAGGGTGCAAACCTGTTTTTAATCTTGGAAAGGAGAAGAGGTCTCGAGGGTTATAGAAGGGAATCTTCTAGAAAATGAGTTGGCATTCGTATGGTTGTCATTTTACTGACTTATTAGATTTGATGGGATCATTCTCATCCATGTAACCATATCTCCTTCTCCTATATATTGAAAGGTTTCTCATGGAAAAGGTTAAGAAATATTGAATGAAGAATTGGTGATAGAATTGTATGAAGAACCCTACTTGGACAGAATCTTGAAGATTCTAGTTGGTCTATCAAGGGGAATTGGATCTTCTTCATGTAAGTACAGAGCAAGTGTGTGTGTTGGAACCAAGGGTCACTTAAAGGAAGCTTGCAACATCAAGGCGATCATGTTGTATCTTCTACTTTCGATTAATATGATACAACGACATGTCCCTTTCCCATAAAGTCACTCTTACTTTATTGTGTAATTCCTTGATCATAGGCATAAGTTGACATTGAATATATACTTTTCTATCTTCACTTTGGTTGGTTTGTGTCATCTTGGACTTGACTTTATGAGAGCACCATAGTGAAGCGGGAGCAACAAAGACCTAAGGAAGTGATATAAAGGTATGTCACTTATTCCACCCTATTAGTAGATTCAATGATTACAACTTAGGGAAAGAGTTGTGTCCTGTCCTATTTTGTTGTACATCCAGCTGGATCTAGGGAGATCTGTTAGTGTCTGCACTTACTGATTAGTCCGCTAACACTCATTCATCTCCCCCTCTAAGTGTGGTAGGTGTGTCCAACAATTGGTATCGGAGAGAGCCTTCACTACAAGCCTTAACGAGCTTGAAGGAGATCCATAGACACACAAATGGATGATGAAATACCAATCCTTGATGAGGAAAAATATTCTACTTGGAGAATAGATATGAGAGTGTATTTGAAGACAATGGGAGTAGCTATTTGGAAGGCAACCATTGGTGTATCAATTTCATTGAAGAACAAGTCAATGTTTGCATCTCAAAGGGAAGGAAAGAAGAATGATGCATTGGCTCTCAATACCATTCTTAGTGAACTTTCAAGCCTATCAAAGAGAGCATGGGAAAATGCACTTACACCAAGGATCTATGGCTAAATCTAGAGGAGACATATCAAAAAAAGAAAGTAGATGTTGAAGACCACTCCATCAAGATTATCAAAGGTAAAGAATATCTAACTCTTGATTTCATATGTGATGATTTTAAAGGAAAAGAATCATGTTATGATGTTGGCAAGAAGGAAGATATTGATGATACTTCAAACGAAGGTAAAGAATTTCCAAAGACTCTTGATTGCATTGATTAAAAATGTGATGATGTTGAATTTTTATCAAGTGAAGAAGATGATCTAGAAATAGTTTGTGTAAAGTTTGATGACAGTTATCCCATGGAAAGAATAGAAGAAAATATATTAGAACTTCAAAAGGAAATTGAAGAGGGTTTATATAGATATAGAAGTAATCATTTTTATACACACTATAACTATTTTTTGGATAACACTAAAATGTTTTTTAGGAGTCAAAGGTACATATTGATGTTAAAGGAAATGCTCAAAGAGAACAATACAACTCAACTAGAAGAAACGGAAGAATAAATCACAAGACTAAAGAATGAAAAAGAAAATGTGAAGGTAGATGATGAGATTAGAAATTTTTTTGAAACTATTGTCCATCTCAAGACCGAAATTGAAGAAGCCAAAAGAATAGAGGAACTATTGAAGAATCAAATAAATGAAAAGGAAGAGTCATGTTGTAAGCGAGAACCTGAAATTGTTGATCTTAGAACGAAGGTAGAAAATTCAAACAAATTCTTGAATAGCTCCCTAATATTGAATGAGATCTTAAAAACTCAAAGATCACCATCTGATAAATCAGGTCTTGGATACAAAGGACAAGATACACATGCTGAATCAAGCACCTCAAAGAAGCTTGAGATAAATCCATCAAAGAAGGAAGACAATGTTGCAAAGCAACCATCTACACAAGGAAAAGAAAATTTCAAAAGAACAAAGCAAGGAAGNAGCTTGAAGGAGATCCATAGACACACAAATGGATGATGAAATACCAATCCTTGATGAGGAAAAATATTCTACTTGGAGAATAGATATGAGAGTGTATTTGAAGACAATGGGAGTAGCTATTTGGAAGGCAACCATTGGTGTATCAATTTCATTGAAGAACAAGTCAATGTTTGCATCTCAAAGGGAAGGAAAGAAGAATGATGCATTGGCTCTCAATACCATTCTTAGTGAACTTTCAAGCCTATCAAAGAGAGCATGGGAAAATGCACTTACACCAAGGATCTATGGCTAAATCTAGAGGAGACATATCAAAAAAAGAAAGTAGATGTTGAAGACCACTCCATCAAGATTATCAAAGGTAAAGAATATCTAACTCTTGATTTCATATGTGATGATTTTAAAGGAAAAGAATCATGTTATGATGTTGGAAAGAAGGAAGATATTGATGATACTTCAAATTAAGGTAAAGAATTTCCAAAGACTCTTGATTGCATTGATTAAAAATGTGATGATGTTGAATTTTTATCAAGTGAAGAAGATGATCTAGAAATAGTTTGTGTAAAGTTTGATGACAATTATCCCATGGAAAGAATAGAAGAAAATATATTAGAACTTCAAAAGGAAATTGAAGAGGGTTTATATAGATATAGAAGTAATCATTTTTATACACACTATAACTATCTTTTGGATAACACTAAAATGTGTTTTAGGAGTCAAAGGTACATATTGATGTTAAAGGAAATGCTCAAAGAGAACAATACGACTCAACTAGAAGAAACGGAAGAATAAATCACAAGACTAAAGAATGAAAAAGAAAATGTGAAGGTAGATGATGAGATTAGAAAAAGTTTTGAAACTATTGTCCATCTCAAGACCGAAATTGAAGAAGCCAAAAGAATAGAGGAACTATTGAAGAATCAAATAAATGAAAAGGAAGAGTCATGTTGTAAGCTAGAACCTGAAATTGTTGACCTTAGAATGAAGGTAGAAAATTCAAAAAAAATCTTGAATATCTCCCTAATATTGAATGAGATCTTAAAAACTCAAAGATCACCATCTGATAAATCAGGTCTTGGATACAAAGGACAAGATACACATCCTGAATCAAGCACCTCAAAGAAGCTTGAGATAAATCCATCAAAGAAGGAAGACAATGTTGCAAAGCAACCATCTACACAAGGAAAAGAAAATTTCAAAAGAACAAAGCAAGGAAGACATCAATAAGCTATCCTTGGGACACCAAAGAAAAGGTATGAAAGTATTTTTCATGGGCATTTTTATTCATGTAATGGATATGGTCACAAAGATTTTGAATGTAGATCTTATGAAAGGAGATATAGTGGAAGATTTTATAACACCATGAGTGTTGGAGATGTGATCAAGTAGGACACATTTTTGTTCACTGTAACACTATGAGATGCTATAGATGCAATGGATTTGGCCACAAATCCCATGAGTATTGGAACAAAAGAAGAAATTCCATGATGATAAATTCAAATAGAGTGGCTAGAAGAAGGAATGAAGTAAGGAAGGGAGACAGCTTTGAAAAGATGGATCCTCAGAGCTCAAGTTATAAGGAGCAGGGACATCTACAGAAGTGGGTGAGGAAGACAAAGCAACCAGAACATAATGAAATACTAAACAAAATATCACATAAGTCATCTACTGAAGCATACATGGGTGATAGTGGTATCAGTCGCATACAGACATAGGCTGACCTTGTATAGGTCGCATAAATACGCAAGCTGTTGTGCAGTAGACCACGTATATGTGGTAAATCCTTGAGAAAAAGTATATCCACATGGATTGTAGCTTGACGTGATGGTATAACACTTTGTTGTAGGGTCTGACATTGTTTGTTGCAGGTTTTGACACTATTTGTTGCAGGTTTAAGTGTTCATCTATTGGATTATGTAAAATAAAATCTCAAGTGCATGAAACTAGCCCATGAGTATGGATTGATTCTTATATGTTAATGTACATGTTTGGTACACTCATAGATGGCATATGCTTGATGATACTACACCATTGGTACTACTTGATTAGCAAAATAATAGGCATTTTTTTGAGATACCTGATTGTGGCACTTGGTTCATGATGGAGACATATCATGAGTGATATGATACGTTGTTTGACATGTTGGTAGGTGCACATGGTTGACATATTGGTAGATGCACATGTTGGCATGTTGATAAAGGCATATGATTGATACATTCCATGGATGATATCTTTTGGGACATTGCATGATGTTGATGTACATGGTTGATGTACATAGGTGTTGTGCATGATGAGCACACATTGTGTACATGATGTACTTGGTTGATATTTTTTTCATGATTCTATATTTCATTGTTGACATATATTTTGATTCATGATGCTTGGTATGGCATGAGTTTGATGCATAATGTTCATATTGTAGAAAATATAAGGGAGACATACCCATAGGGGGAGTCATTCTTCTTCCCATGATTCTAGGAGGAGATATTTATCAAATGCATACCTAGAAAAGAGCCCTATA
>JZKD02S1780483.1:67138-79499 GCA_000966675.3 Picea glauca | reverse complement strand
GAGAAAGGGATTAAGTTATTGGTTGATTGTAAGTCACTTACAAGTTTAAAGTTTCTAAATTTGAATTTCTACAAGTATTGTGTTTTTGGAAAATAGTGTAGAAAGAAGTTTAAAACATAAAGACATATAAGGAAATGTATCCTTGATTACATTCACTCAGATGTTTGGGGACCATCCTCTACAATTTATTTTGGAGGATCGTCATATTTTGTGACATTTATAGATGATTACTCTAGAACAGTTTGGGTCTATTTACTTAAAAGAAAATCTAATGTATTTAGTACGTTTAACCAATTTAGAGCTTTGGTTGAAACATGTCAATCAAGTGCTTAAGAACAGATAATGGAGGTGAGTTCACATCTGTGGAATTTGATAACTATCGAAAGGAATCTAGGATGAAAATATATAAGACCACGACTTATACTCCTCAACAAAATGGTGTTGTTGAATGCATGAATAGGACTCTTCCAATGAGAGCAAGGATCATGCTCAATAATGCAAAGTTGTAGTAGGAATTGTGCGAAGAAGCAGTTCTTATAGCGTGCTATCTGATAAATCAGTCGCCATCAAATGCAATAAATTGTAAGATTCTAGAAGAGGTATGGACATGTCATTCGTGTGTTTTTTCAAATATGAGAATATTTGGTTGTGATGCATATGCTTTTATTTCTAAAGATCAATGTTCTAAGTTATATCCTAGAGCAAAGAGATATGTATTTGTTGGTTATGGTGATGGATTTAAGGGGTACATATTGTGGGATCATACGGCCCATAAACTCATCATAAAAAAAGATGTAGTATTTGATGAATCCTCACACTTAAAATCAGAATTTGTAGATCTTGAAGTGAGACAAGAACATGTACCGAAAGTTCAGTGAATTCAACTAGAAACTCAACTAGCTTCAGAAAAGGAGGAGCATGAAGAAGTTCCAGAAGAAGAAGATGAAGATGTAAAAATTATCCAGGAAACTGAGGATATACCTCAACCATCTCTAAGTAGATCTATGCAGGTCAAGAATCCTCCTACAAGGTATTATGATTATGTTTCATCTATGGATTTGGTTTCTATTGATGGAGAACCTAATTGTTTTTAGGAAGCAATTAAGGTATTTGAAAGTGCTCAATGAAAACATATATGAAAGAAGAAATGGATTCCTTAGAGAGGAAGAGAACATTGGACTTGGTAGAACTTCCAAAGGACATGAAGGTTGTCGGATGCAAGTGGGTCTACAAACTGAAAAAGGGCATTGATTATAAATTCGAAAGGTATAAATAAAGACTGGTAGAAAAGGGGTATTCTCAAAAGGAAGGTATTTATTTTCATGAAATTTTTTCATGAGTTCTGAAGATTGTTTCAGTTCGTGTTGTGTTAGCACTAGTTGCTTTACTTGATCTTGAGTTAAAGCAGCTAGATGTTAACAAAGTGTTTGTACATGGAGATTTGGATGATGATCTATATATGGAACAACTCAGAAGTGTTTGTTCAGGATCACAATAAGAGGTTTGTTTGGAAACTAAATAAGTCATTGTATAGCCTGAGACAGTCTCCCAGACAATGGTACAAGAAGTTTTATTCCTTCATGGTGAGCCTAAATTTTACAAGAAGTGAAGATGATCACTTTGTTTACTTTAAAAAGTTGGAAAATGGAATATTCATTATTTTGGTGTTATATGTTGATGATATGATTGTGGAAAGAAATAGTATGGTCAAAATCAACAGGTTAAAGGCTCAAATGGCTATGGAATTTGATATGAAGGATCTAGGAGAAACAAAACAAATCTTGGGCATGTAGATACACAGAGACATGAAAAATGGCAATATATGAATATCTCAATAGAAGTATATAGAGAAAATACTGATGAGATTCAGTATGAATAATGTGAAACTCGTACAGATCCCTTTGTCTTCCCATTTCAATCTTTCTTCAAGTTTATGTCCTAGTAATGACGAAGAAAATGATTATATGTCTCATGTACCATATGCTAATGTAGTAGGAAGTTTGATGTATGTGATGGTGAGTACTGGATGAGATATTTCACTTGCAGTTGGTGTTGTTAGTAGATACATGAAAAATCTAGGTAAATACCATTGGGCATCACTGAAATGGGTGCTTCCATATCTTAGAGGCACAAGTAATTATTCTATCACTTATGATGGTTCTAGTTATTTAGTTTGTGGTTATGTAGATTTTATAGGTGACTTTGACAAAAGGAGACCCACTTCATGATATGTATTTACTCTTGCAAGAGGACCTGTTAGTTGTATGTCAAAGATTCAAAAAATATTTTTTTTATTCACTACTAAAGAAAAATATATGGCTTCTTAACATGCATGCAAGGAGGAAATTTGGTTAAAAGGTTCGTTGGGTGAGCTTGGAATGATGGAGGACAAGGTGAAAGTATTTTTCTATAGTCAAAGTGATATTAATTTGGAAAGCAATATAGATTATCATAGTAGGATGAAGCATATTTATATGAAATACCATTTTGTAAGACAGGCGGTTGATGAAGGGGGAGTGGCTCTGGAAAATGTCCATTCAAAAGTGAATTCTACAAAAAGGTTTATGAAATCAGTTTTGTTAGAGAAGCTATGATAGTGTTTGGTTTCTTGGCTTGTAGAAAAGGTGATGAATTAATTTGGGCATGATATATCAGGTAAATTATTGCAAAGGTTGATATTGTTAAAAACATGCCAACCAATTTCCCATGTGGTAGCATGCACATGCACATCAACTAAATTTATAATGTGCATGCATGCACTCTTCAATGAAAAATTTGTGTAATGGGTGGATCTTATTATAATCAGTTTGTCTAATTTTTTGAGAGATGCTATGTATACGGGCATATCCATAGAGGTGAGGAGTTTGTTAGCAAGACACAATTTTGTGGAGTACAGTGTGTGCATAAAGAGGATAGGATGGTTGTATGCGTGTATTGGCTATTGTAATTCTCCCTTGAATAATAAGAATATCAATTATCCTTTCCCTATGGTTCTTCCCATATTGGGTTTCAACATAAATCAATGTGTCAATTGTGTGATTTTGGTTGTTGTTATGGTTTAATCTCGGTTTTAATTTCTTTGCTATTATAATATTGTTATTTTTTTTCTTCCACTGCCTAACAAGTGGTATCAAAGTGTTGAGTCGAAGAATCTGAGAGTGAAGGAGAAGAGAATTAGATAGCTAGGTAACATAGAAGGTTAACCAAGCCAGTCAAGTGCAGTGGATCGGCCTAGGAAATGTTTTATCACACTATCACAGGTTGTCCTTGTCACATAGTGAAAAAATCACATGCACACTTGTGAAAATTTTAATTTTTTCAAAGTGTTGCGGGTAACACATAATACACAATGTGCCAATTTGGAAACAATGTCACATGAAAATTGTTGCAAGCTATCCATTTTCAAAAGTATGATAGTCTTGAAATTGTCGCATGACATCCTTGTCTACGGTGCGACAATCCAAAAATTAAAGGTATTTTGTGAAAGCATGGTAAGAAATTTAACTCTTTTGTTTTATTATGCATGAAGTATGAAAGGGTGACCATTATTATATTTTGTGCTTAAAGGATTTCTTTTAGGAATAAGTGGGTGGAGGATGTGTATTAAAATATTATTTTAAATGGTCGATCCTTTATTGTTTTAATAAAAGGTTTATATATTAAATATTTGTATTAAACCTTTTAATTAAATATTTTGGGAATTCAAATAATAATATAGTCTCCATAGTTTTTTAAAAAGGCTCAGTTTTATGACTAGTGGTTTTTGAGTTTTCTTCTAATGTAAAAGTGGAGAGTTCTAAGTTTGAGGTGGAGAAATTTAGCATAAATAATAACTTTGAGCCATGGAAGCTCAAGATGTGGGATATAATTGTATAACAAGGATTGCAAAATGATTTGGTGGGAAAGTCAAAGAAATCGGCAAGCATAACAGATGAGGACTGGGAAGATCTGGATGCAAGAGTCCTCAGTACAATTTGATTCTTTCTGGGAGATGAAGTGTTGTTTTACATCGTTGGAGAGAAGACAACAACAGGTTTTTGTAACAAATTGGAGAGTTTGTATATGAAAAATTCCTTGTCGAACAAAATCTTCTTGAAGAGGGAGTTCTACAACTCGCAGATGAAAGAAGGTACAAAAATTTCTGATCACTTGAATGTTTTCAATACCCTGATTTTTCAATTATCTAGTATGGAATAAAGTACAAAGATGAGGAAAAGGAAGATACACTATTGTGTTCATTTCCAGAGTCCCTATATCATCTCATCACATATATGTGGTTTAGATCAACAAATTCCATTGATTATGAAACTGTTGTGGGAGCTTTATTGTCTGAGTAGATAATGAGAAGATCTGGTAAATAAACCTCAACAGTAGAAGCAATGGTGGTTAGAGGTAAATATCTAGAAAGAGGGAAAAATTAGAGGCACACATCAAGGTCTAAGTCAAAACAAAAGAAGAGTAAGAAGAAATGTTGGTTTAGTGGAAAATATGGGCATCTCAAGAAGGATTGTTGGAAAAGATAGAATGCATCCAAAGAGACTCCACAAAAGAAGCAAAGGAAGATAATTTAGATGAAATGAGTCCAGGTTCCAGTTTAGGTATGGTTGATGAGATATTGTCTACTTGTGATGTTTCACATCAACATCAACATCAACATTGGTTGTTATATTCTAGTGCATCCAACCACATGTGTCTTCATAGAAATTGGTTCTCAASTTACCAATCTAATGATGTTGGTGTTGTTTTTATGGGAAATAYTTTTTATTGTAAAATTGTTGGAGTTGGTYGCGTACAAATTAAAATKCATGATGGTTTTGTCAGAACATTAAGAGATGTAAGACGTGTACTCAAAATTACAAAGAACTCTATATATTTGGGAGTTCTAGATTTTGTTGGTTACAAGTGTACAACTCAAGGTGGAGTACTGAAGGTGTCTAAAGGCATCTTAGTAGTCATGAAGGCAAAGGGGTCAAGAACCTTTATTAGCTTGAAGGAAGGACATAAATAAATCAAGTAGTGGTAGAATATGAAGGTGCAAGTGAGTCTATTCGTTTATAGCATCAATTTTTGGGTCATATGAGTGAGAAAGGGCTTAATGTGCTAGTTGTTTGTAAGTCACTTCCAAGTTTAAAGTTTATAAATTTGAATWTCTATAAGTATTGTGCTTTTGGAAAGYAGTGTAGAAATTTTTTWAAAATAGGAAGACATATAATAAAAGGTATCCTTGGTTACATTCATTCATATGTTTAGGGACCATTCCCTATAATTTATTTTGGAGGATSGTCATATTTTGTGACATTTATAGATGATTASTCTAGAAAGGTTTSGGTCTATTTACTTAAAGGAAACATAGATGTATTTAATACTTTTAAGAAATTCAGAGATTTGGTTGAAAAGACCACTRGTAGGTCAATCAAGTGTTTAAGAACAAATAATGGAGGTGAGTTCACATCTRTGGAATTTGAGAACTATTGCAAGGAAGTTGGGATTGAAAGACATAAGACCACAATTTGTACTCCTCAATAGAATGGTGTTGTTGAATGCATGAATATGACTCTTTTAGAGAGAGAAACAAGCATGCTCAATAATGGAAAGTTGCACTAGGAATTGTGGGCATAAGTAGTTCTTACAATGTGAAATCTGATAAATTGGTCACCATCAACTGCAATAAAATGTGAGATTCTAGAAGAGGTATTGAAAGGTATTTCGTGTGTTTTTTCAAATCTGAGAATATTTGGYTGTGATGCTTATGCTCTTATTTCTAAGGATYGACGTTCTAAGTTAGATCCTAGATCAAATATATATGTMTTTTCTGGTTATGGTGATGGAGTTAAGTTGTACAGATTGTGGGATCCTACTACCCACAAACTCACCATAAGAAGAGATGTAGTATTTGATKAATCCTCACACTTGAAATCATAATTGGTAGATGTTGAAGTGAGACAAGAACAYGTACCACAAATTCATTGAAATTAGTTGGAAACTCAACCATCTTCARAAAATGAGGAGTATGAAGAAGTTCTAGAAGAAGATAAAGATGAAAAAATATCYTGGAAACTGAGGATATGCCTCAACCATATCTAAGGAGATATACACGGTTCAGGAATCCTYCTACAAGGTATGATGATTATGTTTCATATGTGGATTTGGTTTCTATTGATGTAGAACCTAGTTGTTTYGAAGAAGCAATTAAGGTATCTGAAAGTGCTCAATAAAAAAAAAATATGAAAGAACGAATGGATTCCTTAGAGAGGAATAAAACATGGGACCTGGTATAASTTCCAAAGTATAGGAAGGTTGTCGGTTGCAAGTGGGTMTACAAACTGAGAAAGGGTGTTGATGATAAARTCGAAAGGTATAAAGCAAGACTAGTAGAAAAGGGTATTCTSAAAATGAAGGTATTCATTCTAATGAAATCTTTTCACSAGTTGTGAAGCTTGTTTTTGTTCYCATTGTGTTAGCACTAGTTGCTTAACTTGATCTTCARCTAGAGTAACTAAATGTTAAAAAATCATTTCTACATGGAGTTTTGAATGAAGATATATACATGGAAAAAACATAAKGTTTGTTYGGGATCACAATAAGAGGTTTTCTTGAAAACTCAAGAAGTCATTATATGGCCTGAGACAATTTCCTAGGCAATGGTACAAGAAGTTTGATTCCTTCATGGTGAGCCTAAATTTTACAAGAAGTGAATATGATCACTGTGTTTACCTTGAAAAGTTGGAAAATGTCATATTCATTGTTTTTGTTTTATGTGTTGACGATATGCTTGTGGAAAGAAAAAGTATGGTCGAAATCAACAGGTTCAAGTTTTAGTTGGTTATGGAATTTGATATGAAGGATCTAGGAGCAACAAAATAAATCTTGGGCATGGAGATACAAAGAGAGAGGGAAAATGGTAAGATATGGTTAGCACAACAAAAGTATGTGGAGAAAATAATTATGAGATTTAATATGAATAATGTGAAACCTGTATAGATCCATTTGTCTTTCCATTTTAACATTTCTTCAATTTTATGTCCAAGTAATGATGAAGAAAAATATTATATGTCTCGTGTACCATATACTAATGTAGTAAAAAGTTTGATGTATGCGATGGTGAGCACTATACCAAATATTTCACATTTAGTTAGTGTTGTCAATAGATAAATGGAAAATGCAGGTAAAGAGCATTGAGAAGCACGGAAATGGGTGCTTCGATATCTTAGAGGCACAAGTAATTATCCTATCATCTATGATGGTTCCAGTGATTTAGTTTGCAGTTATGTAGATTCAGATTTTGCAGGTGACTTTGACAAGAGGAGATCCACTTCACCATATATCTTTACTCTTGTAGGAGGACTTGTTAGTTGGATGTCATAGCTTCAAAACATTTTTTTTTTTATCCACTACTGAGGTAGAATATATGGATTCTTCACATGCATGCAAGGAGACAATTTTGTTAAAAGGCTTGTTGGTTGAGTTTGGAAGGATGCATGACAAGGTGAAAGTATTTTGTGATAGTCAAAGTGATATTCATTTGGCAAGAAATAGAGCTTGTAAGAGTAAGACAAATCATATTTCTATCAAATAAAATTTAGTAATATGGGTGGTTGATGAAGGGGGAGTGGCTCTGGAAAGGGTCCATACAAAAGTGAACTCTAGAAACATGTTTACGAAACCAATTTTGTTAGAGAAACTACAATGGTGTTTGGATTCTCTTTTCTTATATAAAAGGTGATTAATTAATTTGGGCATGATATATCAGGTAAATTGTTGTCAAGATGGAGATCGTTGAAAATGTGCCAACCAATTTCCCATGCGGTAGCATGCACATGCACATAAGATAAATTTAGAATATGCATGCATGAAATCTCCAATGAACAATTTGTCTAACTCGTGGATCTTAGTATAATTAGTTTGTCTAATTGTTTGAGAGATTCTATGTATACGAGCATACCCATAGAGGTGAGGAGTGTGTGAGAAAGATGCAATATTGTTGAGTATGATGTGTGCATAGAGAGGAGAGGATGGTTGTATGCTTGCATTGGCTATTGTAATTCTCCCTTGAATAATAAGAATATCGATTATCATTTCCCCGTGGCTTTTTCCTATATTGGGTTTCCACATAAATCACTGTGTTAATCATGTGATTGTTGTTGCTGTTATGGTTTAATCTTGATTTTAATTTCGTTGCTATTAGAGTCTTTTTACATTTTTTCTTCCTCTTCGTAACAAGTGGTCTTAGAGAGACAAATTGAAGGATCTAAGAATGAAGGAGAAGAGATTCAGATCACTGGATAGAAGAGCAGGTTAACCAAGACAATTGAGTGGAGTGGATCGGCCTATGACGGGTTTTATTACACTATTGCAGGTTGTCCCTATCACACAGTGCGACATTCACATGCACACTCGTGGAATTTTTAGTTTTTTCAAAGTGTTGTAGGTAACACATAGTACACAATGCACTAATTTGGAAACAATGTCAGAATCCATCCTTGTCTAGGGTGCGACAATCCAAAAATTAAAGGTCTTTTTCAAAAGCATGGTATGAAAATTACCTCTTTTGTTTTATTATGCGCATGGAGTATGAAAGGGTGACTATTATTATATTTTGTACTTAAAGGATTTCTTTTAGGAATAAGTGTGTTAGGGACCTAACCCCTCACATAGGTAGAATAATATATTTCGATGTAATAAAGGTCAATATTAATAAGGCGTAGCAATAAGGAATAATAGTTCAATATAAGAAGACCTAATAGAAGCTTCCGCTTATACAAGGATCTTCCTCTAGATGGTTCTTTTGATAGACATATTTAGTATAAATAGGAGTCAAGGGTATGATAAATTTTGTCTTGGATATTATTGTAATAGAGCTTTTCTCTGTTGGAGGTTTCCCCTTCGAAGAGGCAAGTGAACATTGCTCTCAGTAATCAAATTTATCTTTCTGGTGTTATTATGGTATCATTTTGGTATTATTGTGGTGTTGTTATGGTTATATTGTTGTTCATTTTCTACTTCTAGCTATTTATTTTTGTTCTGCATACTTTTTTATATCTGGACTATTACAAGTGGTATCAAAGCACATTCCTCTACATAAAATTGTGGGTTATTTTTTTTCAGGGTAGAGACGTATTCTGATGTCTTTAAGCTACAAATATCTATTGTTATGCTCATAAACCCACGGTCGAGGATTCATACATGCAGGAAATACAAGTGGTACTTAAGTGCACATTTGTTGGCCACCCTTGTAACCATTGTTGGTACCCCTTCGAGTGGTAGCGCATCCAAAAACACATGTATACAGATCGACCTATATTTCCAGAAGCCCTCCATAGATAAACCAATCGACCTCCTGACTTCTATAGTTCCACCGATAACAACACTTGAGAAGATACTCTCTATTACTTGGGTAGTTGGGCAATACAGGTAAGGGCACGGTCTAGCCTCCTTAGTTGGTTCCTTGAGATATTGGGCTGAGTACTCTTATTGGACCCCGCACATATATCATAGATATATAGCACATGGAAAACATTTTTCTGTAGAACCCTTGAATACCTAACCTTTTGGGACAGAAACAAAAACATAAAAAACAATATCTATTGTTGTGCAATTGTGTCTCCTGCATTCAAGTTTCCAAATTACTACAGATTTCTTCCTGATTAAGCATTTGGGAATTTCATCACTAAAATATTATTAAGATTGGAGTATAAATCCACAGGTTAGATCTCGTTGGAACCATTATTTGATACCTATTCCATTAGATTTCTCTCTTCGCCCTTATCACATTCATACCTATCATTTTTCAGCAAATATTTTGATCCCACTCACCCATTTTCGGTTCCCTTGTCATCATGGCCCATACCCGTAGCCAATACTTGGAAGCTCGCTTCAATACCTTGCACTCTAATTTCACAGAGACCCAAGAAGAAGTGAGGAAACTCAGTGCCAATATTCCCACCATCAATAAAAACATGCATTCTTCCATTGCCGCCTCAATCGAGGAACTCAAACAAGACCTCAAACAAGACATTACTACCCAACTTGAATATGTCATTATGATGATCTACACCAAGCTGCATATCCCTACAGATCCTCCCTTATCTGACCCACCTTTGCATACCGAAGGTAAAACTTCCTCTCATTCCCATAATTTTTCATCCCCATCACTTTCAGTGTGACCTATGCCTTCTACGCGTGGATGTGACCAAAATTGATGGCTCGGAACACCATTGGTTGGGTAACTCAAATGGAAAATTATTTCTCTTTGTACGACATTACAGATGAGTTGGACAAACTTTGGTATGGTGTTCTCCATCTAGATGAAGAACGTTCGCAATGGTGGCAATGGAGAAAAACTGCCCACCAAGGGTATGTTGCTTGGACACACTTTGTGGCAGATATTTATGAACACTTTGACACTTACACCAACCATTTAGGCCATTTGAAAAAGTTGAAACTATATAGCATAGTAAAAGGCTTTATAGTTGCTTTCGAGCGACTGGATTTTCATACAGAGGGCATGCCTAATGCTTTTTTTCGAGAATGTTTTATTAGTGGCCTCAAGGATGATATTCGTTCCCATGTCCTCATGGCTTGGCCTCAAAGTTGGGTGCAGGATACTAAAATATTTAAGGAAGAAAAACATGTTGTCTCTTATCAAAACCATAAACCCTCCTTTATTCTTCACAATAAACAAATAAATCCCACTCCTCCTTCTACTCCACTAAAGATCCAAAAATTGACCAGGGATGAAATGGATGAAATCCAACTCAAAGGCCTTTGTTATAATTTTGATGAAAAATATTTTCTGGGACACAAGTGTAAGGAACAAAATATTTTTATGGCCATCTCAGAGGATGTTTTGGAAGAGGATGTTGAGGCTTCCCTTGTGTTCGTGTCACCTGAACCCACTGACATAACCTCTCCCTCAGACCCTCCTGAAGTAGAACTGATCATTTCCCTAAATTATCTCACTAGCTTCTCTGCTCCCCAAACGCTCAAGCTAATTGGTTAGATCAAGCATAGGAAGGTCATCATTCTTGTTGATAGTGGATGCACCCATAATTTTGTTCATCGCCGCATCTCCCAGGAAACTAATTTATATATCTTTGTAGTCAATAATTTCCAAATCATGATTGCCAATGGTGGGTCCATGAAATGTGGAGGGCATTGTGAAAATGTGCATCTCCAAATTGGTGACTACCACCTGAAATCTCATATGTTTTCTATCAACATGGGTAGTTGTGAAATTGTGTTGGGTGCAGAATGGATAAGGAATTTGGGTCCCATTCTCATGGATTTTAAGGAATTAACCATGCAATTTGACCAGGAGGGACAACAATATAATTTCCAAGGCATAATCATTTATTCCCCAAATATCATTAGTTCCCATCGCATGGAAAAGATGCTAAGAAAAGGTCATTCTGGCATTATTTCCAAACTCCATGCCATACAAGAAACTAAGACACCCTCTATGTTGCAGGACCTCCAATCCATCCTCTCTAAACATCAAGTGGTTTTTTCCACTCACTAGGGACTCCCTTCTTCCCATGGTGTTCATGATCATTTGATTCCCCTTGTCCCAGGAAGCATTCCTCCCAATATATTTCCCTATCTTCACCCATTTTACAAAAAAATGAAATTGAGAAAATGGTTCAAGAACTTCTCAATGCAGGTGTTATCTTCCCTAGTATGAGCTGCTACTCTTCTCCTGTGTTCATGGTCCTTAAGAAACAAGGTTCTTGGCGCATGTGTCCTGACTTCCACGCCCTTAAAAAACTCACCATTAAAGAAACATTTCCCATTTCTATCATTGATGATCTCTTGGATGAATTGAGTGGCGCCCAGTTCTTTACTAAACATGATCTTCGTTCTAGCTACTACCATATCTGTATGAAAGAGGCAAACATTCCTAAGACTACCTTTAGAACCCATGAGAGCCACTATGAGTTTTTGGTCATGCCCTTTGGCTTGTGTAATGCTCCCTCCACTTTCCAAATCTTAATGAATCATGTCTTCCATCCTTTTCTCCGTCATTTTGTCTTTGTTTTCTTTGATGATATCCTCATCTATAGAAAAACCTAGAAAAATCATCTTGCTCATGTGGATAAAGTTATCAATCTACTCTCTCAGCACCAACTTTTACTGAAACAATCTAAATGTGATTTTGGCGCCTCAAAAGTCGAGTACTTGGGTCATCTTGTTGGCAAGGTCGGCGTCAGGGTGGATCTTAAAAAGATTGAAGCTATGAAAGACTGGCCTCACACAAAGACTCTCAAAAACTTGCGTGGATTTATGGGCTTAACATGTTATTATCGCAAGTTTGTTAAGAATTATGGAAAGATTATGGAACCTCTCACTACACTCCTTAAAAATA
>JZKD02S1780483.1:42567-58690 GCA_000966675.3 Picea glauca | reverse complement strand
CTTCAAATAGTGAGACTGCTCAATTAATGCTCAAAATGTCAAAATTACAATGAAATGGACTTACAAATACCATGTTTTTTAGAAAACCCTTCAATTATGATGCTCAATCCTAGAAATGGAGGTTACCAATGAATTCCCTCAAAATTCAGAGAAAAATAAGTATAAACTTGACTATGTTCTGAAGGTTAAAGTGTTGATATTTTGGTAGTTTTGGGAGGTATTAACCTCCAGTATAGCCTTTGTGCTTAGAATAAAATATTTCAAAATAAAGAGAACCTTTAAATAGATGTGGAAATACCCTATAAGAGAAGTCGTCCCTAGGAGAATAATAATAAAGAATTAGAAGGATCAAGAAAGAAAAGTCAACCCCACATGAAAAGTCACTTGGATAGGCTAGTATAAATAGAGGCAAGGTGCTACCTCATTTACACATTCTCACTCAGGTATTTAAGGCATAAGTATAAGGAGCAACAATTGCAGTAGTTAAGGTGCAAGTCTGAGGAGCAACAATCATAGTAGTTAGGGTGCAAGTCTTTCTGGTATCTCTCTTTTGTATGGAAGTAAAGTACGAAAATGAGGAAAAGGAAGTAACACTATTTTGTTAATTTTCGGAGTCCTGGGATCATCTGGTCACATCTATGTGGTTTAGCTCAACAGATTCCATTGATTATGACATTTTTGTGGGAGCTTTGCTGTCTAAGGAGATGAGGAGAAGATCAAGTAAAGAAACCTCAACAAAAAAAGAAATGGTGGTCAAAGGTTGATCTACAAAAAGGGGCAAAAATCAGACGGGTACATCAAGGTCTAATTCAAAAGGAAGGAAGAGTAAGAAAAAATGTTGGTTCTGTGGAAAATTTTGGCATCTCAAGAAGGATTGTTGGAAAATATTGAATGCATCCAAAGAGGACTCCAGAAAAGAAGCAAAGGAAGATAATTTAGCTGAAACAAATTCAGGCTCCAGTACATGTATGGTTTATGAGGTGTTGTCTACTTGTGATTTTTCACATCAAAATCAACTTCAACATTGGTTTTTAGATTATGGTGCATCCAAACACATGTGTCTTCATAGAAATTGGTTCTCAACTTACCAATCTATTGATGATGGCGTTGTTTTTATGAGAAATGATTTTTCTTGTAAAATTGTTGGAGTTGGTAGCATTCAGATTAAAATGCATGATGGTTCTATAAGAACATTAACAGATGTAAGGCATGTACCCAAACTTAGAAAGAACTTGATATCTTTGGGAGTTCTACATTCTCCTGGTTATAGGTGTACAACTGAAGTTGGAGTAATGAAGATGTCCAAAGGAATCTTAGTAGTCATGAACGAAAAAAGGATCAGGAACCTTTATCATCTTGAAGGAAGGACAAAAATGAATCAAGAAGTTCTAGCATCGAAAGGAGCAAGTGACTCTGTTCATTTATGGCATCGATGTTTGGCTCATATGAGTGATAAAGGGCTTAAGGTACTTATTGATCCTAAGTCATTTCCAATTTTAATGTTTCTGAATTATAATTTCGGTAAGTATTATATTTTTGGAAAATAGTGTAGACAAAAGTTTAAAACAAGAAGACATATAAGCAAAGGTATCCTTGATTACATTCATTCAAATGTTTGTGGGCCATGTTATCACTCTATATCTTTCCCAAGGCTGGAGAGGTAGTCATAGAGGCAACATCAAAACCATTTTGACTCAGGGATCTATCCCTCCAAGACTTAGAGAGGGATCTCTTTGTCAAATTTAGATTTGTTTGGAATATGAAATTAGTCTAGCTAATGGGTTCAGAGTTTGGATTTTTAATTGGCAAGGGCAGAGAAAAGGAACCATGGGAAATGGAGTCACAATCTGAAGTTCAATCAAAACAAGTTCTACAGACATCCTTAC
Organism: Picea glauca; assembly: GCA_000966675.3. NCBI lineage: Eukaryota > Viridiplantae > Streptophyta > Pinopsida > Pinales > Pinaceae > Picea > Picea glauca. The sequence continues at coordinate 56,804 of JZKD02S1780483.1, read as the reverse complement.
AGGTAAAGGTAGGGACTCTTGTTGGATTCTTTTGAATTTAATTTTGGATTTAGAGCAAGATGAGAGGACCAGGCAATAACAGGGAAATCAAGAATTCTGAAATTACCATTGAGAACAAAACATTGACAATTATGTCAAATCCAGAAACAGAGTGTATGCCTCAACAAATTATGTTCTTTGAACTTCTTTGCATAATTCAGAGTATGAATAACTTAAGAAATACAATGGAAACAAATTAACTGAATAAGAAAAACATCACCACCAAAAATGACATATGAATCCTGTAGCTGCCATAACTGTATTATTGGATTGATGAAATACATAACGCTCTGTGAGTTCTGATATAAAGTTCAATCATGGTCCCTCTAATTCTAACCCTAATTTACTCTATTCCAAACATATATATAAATCAGAAACACAATCCTTAGTCTTAGGATATCAAATTCAATCCTCCTAGCTAAAAAAAGCAAGTAAATCCCAAAAATATATGAACTGAGAATTTGGCCAAATCTGCTAAAAATAGAGGTACGCTCACACATTTATTTCTATTCATTAGTGACACCTGTTCATAATAAGAATGAATTTATTGTATATGGGCATGTGCTAGACAAAAACCTCCTTTGGGTTTTCCAAATTCGTCTTAAGCTTGCCGAAACAGCTCCCGCAAAATCAAGACTGAAACAAGAAAATCCGGAAACCTCAAAAAAGGGGATGAAAGATGGAACCTGTGAAAAACATGTAAGATGGTTTTGTTCTTTATCATGTGTTGAAAAAAAACCTCTCTCATTTTTTTAAAATTTGTCTCCATTTGTGGGGAATCCTCTTTGGAAGTTGACGTGTTGAACATGCAAAAATGGTCAGTTTTGAGTTTTTGGGGGAGGGTGTTGTTACAAAGGGGAAGGTGGTTTTAGGACCACCCCTGAGGTGGTAAGTGGTATTGGGAGGGGGGGGATATTTCACTTGGAGGTGACAAGTGTCCCTCCCAATACTACTTATCAGAACCCCCCCCCCCTCGTTAAAGCTTGAAAAGCACGGGGGGTCCGACTAAATTTATGAGCGTTGATTTATTTTTGGGGATGTGTGAATGTGAAGTTGCGGGAGGGGGGAATGATTTGACATTTTAACATTTATTTTATACTTTTTGGTTTTATTATTATTTTTTTCTTTTTAACTTTTCGTTTTTCTTTTTTCTTTTTATTTTGTGTTAATGTTTTATTAAGTGTTTTAGTTTAGTTTTATTTTTAATTTGTTATTTGTTTTATTAATGTTTTGATCTTTTGTTTTATGTATTTTATGTTGTTTTTTAATATTTCAATTATATATTTTATTTGTATTTTATTTTTGTTTTGCTTTATTTATTGTTTAAATTGTTATATGTATTATTTATTTTTTAATTGTTTTATATAGTCTATGTTTTATATTTTTAAATTGTCTTTTAGTTTAAATTTTTATCCTAACCTAATTACTAACTTAATAACTTAATTAATGATTAATATATTATTAACAAAACTAACCTATTCTATTAATCTAACTAAGTTAATTTAACTAGTATTACTTTTTTACTCTAATTAATGTTAAAAATTGTCACTAATAATTTATTATTAACCTAATGTTTTTTTCCCTAAGTTTGTTTATGTAGGGATGAAAGGCGGGCAAAATGTAGCCAATGGGATAGATGGACAAAGCATAGAGGTGGATGCAGGATCGGGTAGGGTGAGGGTGATGAAGGATCGAGCGAAATGGATGGAGGGGGAAAAAGGAATCAACTGAGTCAAATGTCTTCATCACGGGAGAAACACCAAATTAATAGTAGAAGAATCGAGTTACCTATGATTATAGGTCCCCAACATAGGCTCCACCTAGAGATGGAAACTCTTTCGGAAGGTGTCAAGAACCACTGAACTCTAAACATGCAAACCGATTCTTTATTCATTGGGCCATGGAGTTGCTGCAGCTACAGTCTTCGAACTGGATTCAGATTTGACTGAACGCTGAACTAGATATCATCAACTGCAAAATCTACTGGAAAAAACCATACAATACTGAAAATGATGCTCAAATGACTGAGCTTATTCAGAACTTCTACCTACCCTACCCTACTGGTAATTTTGGTCTTCTAAATGATACAATAATTCCAGTGCATCCAGTCAAGAAAGTGCTCTAATGACTCTTCTCTTTCAATGCTTTTAATCAATATCTGAAATAGAACTTGCATAGGCATCATGGATTTATTTCCAGTATGACCTTTACAACAGAGACCTTAGCCATCTTGAAAAATAAAAGTAATGCCAAAAATAGATTGAGGCTCTGAAGTGAAAAATTTCTCCATATAGGTAGCTATAGTATCAACGTAGAAATGACCCGTTCCTTGATTTTTAGATTCAACCAAGTGAGTAACATGGTCTGGCACTGTATCTATGTTGTTTGTATCCTCATGCAATCTCCGTTATGGTTGCAGTTGTTCTGATAGGTTTAGCAGTAAGACTGTTGTTGAACTAGATTGTGAAGCTGATTTCTTGACCATGTCAAAATCATAACAACTTTTCAGCTCTTGACTGGGAAATGAAGAATGATTTTGACCACATAACTCATCCAACCGATCAGTTATTNCAAAACCACTTTGAGTCAGGGATCTATCCCTCCAAGACTCAGAGAGGGATCTCTCTATCAAATTTAGATTTGTTTGGAATAGGATATTAGGCTAGCTAATGGGTTTAGAGTTTGGGTTTTGAATTGATAGGGGCAGAGAAAAGGAACCATGGGCAATGGAGTCACAATCTAAAGTTCAATCAAAACAAGTTCTACAGACAAACTTACATGGAAAGGTAGGAACTCTTGTTTGATTCTTTTGAATTTAATTTTGGATTTAGAGGAGCAAGATGAGAGGACCAGGCAATAACAGGGCAATCAAGAATCCTGAAATTAACCATCGAGAAGAAAGCATTGACAATTATGTCAAATCCATAAATAGAGTGTATGTCTCAACAAATTATGTTCTTTGAACATAATTGCATAATTAAGAGTATGAATAACTTAAGAAATACAATGGAAACAAATTATAGTGAATAAGAAAAACATCACCACCAAAAATGACACATGAATCATGTAGCTACTGTGACTGTATTATTGGATTGACGAAATACAGAAATCTCTGTGAGTTCCGATACAAAGTTAAGTCATGGTCCTTCTAATTCAAACCCTCCTTTACTCTATTCCAAACATATATACAAATCAAAAACAAAATCCTTAGGCTCAGGAGATCGAATTCGATCCTCCTGGACAAAAAAAGGAAGTAAATCCCAAAATATCTTAACTGAGAATTCGGCCGAATCTGCTGAAAATAGGGGTACACACAGACATTTGTTTCTCTTCACTAGTGAAACTTGTGCGTAATCTGGAGGAGGTTATTGTGTATGCGAATGTTCAAGATACAAACCTCCTTTTTTTTCACCAAATTCGTCTTTAGCTCCCCGAAATAGCTCCTGCAAAATCAGGGCTGAAACAGGAAAATCCGAAAACCTGAAAAAAGGGTATGAAAGATGGCTTCAATTCTCCTTGATCATCGCACCTGTGAAAAATGTGAAAGTGATTTTCGTTCTTCATCCCGTGATGAAAAATTCATCTCCATTTTCCTGGAATCCTCTTTGGAAGTCGACGTGCTGAACAAACAAAAAAGGGAGGTTTTGAGTTTTTTGGGGAGGGCGGTTTTACAGAGGGGAAGGTGGTTTCGGGACCACCCCTATGGTGGTAAGTGGTATTTGGAGGAGGGGGTTTGATTTCACCTAGAGGTGACAAGTGTCCCTCCCAATATCACTTATTGGAACCCCCCCCTCGTTAAAGCTCTAAAAACACAGGTGGTCCGACTAAATTTATGAGCATTGATTTATTTTTGGGGATGTATGAATGTGAAGTTGCGGGAGGGGGGAATGATTTGACATTATAACATTTATTTTATTGTTTTTTGTTTTTTTTTATTTGTTTTTTGTTTTTGTTTTTTTACGTGTTTTCCTTTTCCTTTTCGTTTTTGTTTTTTGTTTTTGTTTTGTTTTAATGTTTAATTACATGTTTTAGTTTTGTTTTATTTTTAATTTGTTATTTGTTTTATTAATGTTTTAATCTTTTGTTTTATGTATTTTATGTTTTTTTTTAATATTTCAATTATATAGTTTATTTGTATTTTATTTATTTTTTTGTTTTATTTATTGTTTAAATTGTTATATGTATTATTTATTTTTTAATTGTTTTATATAGTCTATGTTTTATATTTTTAAATTGTCTTTTAGTTTAAAGTTTTATCCTAACCTAATTAGTAACTTAATAAATAAATTAATAATCAATTAATTATTAACAAAACTAACCTTCTCTATTAATATAACTAAGTTAATTTAATTAATATTACTTTATTACACTAATTAATGTTAAAAATTGCCACTAATAATTTATTATTAACCTAATGTTATTTTTCCTAAGTTTGTTTATGCAGGGATGAAAGGTGGGCGAAATGTAGCCAATCAGATAGATGGACAAAACACAGAGGTGGATGAAGGATCGGGCAGGGTGAGGGTGGTGAAGGATCTAACGAAATGGATGGAGGGGGAAAATGGAATCAACTGAGCCAAATGTCTTCATCATGGGAGCAACGCCAAATTAGCAATGAAAGCATTGAGTTACCTATGATTATAGATCCCCAACATAGGCTCCACCTATGGATGGAAACTCTTTCAGGAGGTGCCAAGAACCACTAAACTCTGAACATGCAAACTGGTGCTTTATTCATTGGGCCATGGAGTCGCTGCAACTACAATCTTCAAACTGGCTTCAGATTTGACTAAACGTTGAACTAGATATCATCAATTGCAAAATCTACTGGAAACCATACAATACTGAAAAAGATGCTCAAATGACTGAGTTTATTCAAAACTTCTACCTACCCTACCCTACTAATAATTATGAGGTTCTAAATGAAACAATAATGCCAATGCATCTAGACAATCAAGTGCTCTAATGACTCTGCTCCTTTAATGTTTTTAATTAATATCAGAAATAGAACTTGAATAGGCATCATGAATTTCTTTCTAGTATGACATTTACAACAGAGACCTCAACCATCCTGAAAAACAAAAGTAATGCTAGAAATAGATTGGGGCTCTGTAGTGAAAAATTTCTCCATATAGGTAGCTATAGTATTAAGGTAGAAATGACTTGTTCCTTGATTTTTAGATTCAGCCAAGTGAGCAACATGCTCTGGCATTGTATCTATGTTGTTTTCATCCTCATCCAATCTATGGTATGGTTGCAGTTGTTCTGATAGGTTTAGCTGTAAGATTGTTGTTGAACTAGATTGTGAAGTTGATTGCTTGACCATGTCAAGATCATAACAACTTTTTAGCTCATGACTGGCGAATGAAGAATTATTTTGACCACACAGGTCATCCAACCGATCAACTATTGGATCCTGAAAAGACTGACAAGACTGTTGCATTGATTCAAATGAAACTTCCTNTTAATGTTTTGAGCTTTTGTTTTATGTATTTTATGTTGTTTTTTAATATTTCAATTATATAGTTTATTTGTATTTTATTTTTGTTTTGTTTTATTTTATTTATTGTTTAAATTGTGATATGTATTATTTATTTTTTAATTGTTTTGTATAGTCTATGTTTTATATTTTTAAATTGTCTTTTAGTTTAAAGTTTTATCCTAACCTAATTACTAACTTACCAACTTAATTAATGATTAATTTATTATTAACAAAACTAACCTATTCTATTAATCTAACTAAGTTAATTTAATTAATATTACTTTATTACATTAATTAATGTTAAATTTTTCCACTAATAATTTATTATTAACCTAATGTTTTTTTTCCTAAGTTTGTTTATGTAGGGATTAAAGGTGGGAAAAATGTAGCCAATGGGATAGATGTACAAAGCACAAAGATGGATGAAGGATCGGGCAGGGTGATGGTGATGAAGGATCGAGCAAAAAGGATGGAGGGGGAAAAAGGAATCAACTGAGTCAAATGTCTTCATCACGGGAGCAACGCCAAATTAGCAGCGGAAGAATCAAGTTACCCATGATTATAGGTCCCCAACATAGGCTCCACCTAGAGATGGAAACTCTTTCAGAAGGTTTACAGAACCATTGAATTCTGAACATGCAAACTGATACTTTATTCATTGGGCCATGGAGTCGCTGCAGCTACAATCTTCAAACTGGATTCAGATTTGACTGAATGCTGAACTAGATATCATCAACTGCAAAATCTACAGGAAACCATACAATACTGAAAACGATGCTCAAATGACTGAGGTTATTCATAACTTCTACCTACCTTACCCTACTGATAATTTTGGTCTTCTAAATGATACAATAATGCCAGTGCATCCAGTCAAACAAGTGCTCTAATGACTCTGCTCTTTCAATGCTTTTAATCAATCTCAGAAATAGAACTTGCATAGGAATCATGGATTTCTTTCCAGTATGACCTTTACAACAAAGACCTCAACCATCCTGAAAATAAAAGTAATGCCAGAAATAGATTGGGGCTCTGTAGTGGAAAATTTCTCCATATAGGTAGCTATAGTATCAACATAGAAATGTCCTGCTCCTTGATTTTTAGATTTATCCAAGTGAGTAACATGGTCTGGCACTGTATCTATGATGTTTGTATCCTCATGCAATCTATGGTATGGTTACAGTTGTTCTGATTGGTTTAGCAGTAAGACTGTTGTTTAACTAGATTGTGAAGCTGATTACTTGACCATGTCAAAATCATAACAAATTTTCATCTCGTGACTGGAAAATGAAGAATGATTTTGACCACACAAGTCATGCAACCGATCATCTATTGGATCCTGAAAATACTGACAAGACTGATGCATTGATTCAAATGAAATTTCCTCACTTNTTTGTTTTATTAATGTTTTGAGCTTTTGTTTTATGTATTTTATGTTGTTTTTTAATATTTCAATTATATAGTTTATTTGTATTTTATTTCTGCTTTGTTTTATTTTATTTATTGTTTAAATTGTTATATGTATTATTTATTTTTTAATTGTTTTATATAGTGTATGTTTTATATTTTTAAATTGTCTTTTAGTTTAAAGTTTTATCCTAACTTAATTACTAACTTACTAACTTAATTAATGATTAATTTATTATTAACAAAACTAACCTATTCTATTAATCTAAGTAAGTTAATTTAATTAATATTACTTTATTACATTAATTAATGTTAAAATTTTCCACTAATAATTTATTATTAACCTAATGTTTTTTTTTCCTAAGTTTCTTTATGTAGGGATGAAAGGTGGGAAAAATGTAGCCAATGGGATAGATGGACAAAGCACAGAGGTGGATGAAGGATCGGGCAGGGTGATGGTGATGAAGGATCGAGCGAAATGGATGGAGGGAGAAAAAGGAATCAACTGAGTCAAATGTCTTCATCACGGGAGCAACGCCAAATTAGCAGCGGAAGAATCGAGTTACCCATGATTATAGGTCCCAACATAGGCTCCACCTAGAGATCGAAACTCTTTAAGAAGGTGTCAAGAACCATTGAACTTTGAACATGCAAACCGATACTTTATTCATTGGGCCATGGAGTCGTTGCAGCTACAATCTTCGAACTGGATTCAGATTTGACTGAATGTTGAACTAGATATCATCAACTGCAAAATCTATAGGAAACCATACAATACTAAAAATGATGCTCAAATGACTAAGCTTATTCACAACTTCTACCTACCCTACCCTACTGATAATTTTGGTCTTCTAAATGATACAATAATGCCAGTGCATCCAGTCAAGCAAGTGCTCTAATGACTATGCTCTTTCAATGCTTTTAATCAGTATCAGAAATAGAACTTGCATAGGAATCATGGATTTCTTTCCGGTATGACCTTTAAAACAAAGACCTCAACCATCCTGAAAATAAAAGTAATGCCAGAAATAGATTGGGGGGGAAATTTCTCCATATAGGTAGCTATAGTATCAACGTACAAATGACCCGTTCCTTGATTTTTAGATTTAGCCAAGTGAGTAACATGGTCTAGAACTATATCTATGATGTTTGTATCCTCATGCAATCTATGGTATGGTTCCAGTTGTTCTGATAGGTTTAGGAGTAAGACTGTTGCTGAACTAGATTGTGATGTTGATTACTTGACCATGTCAAAATCATAACAACTTTTTATCTCGTGACTGGCAAATGAAGAATGATTTTGACCACACAATTCATGCAACCGATCATCTATTGGATCCTGAAAAAGACTGACAAGACTGATGCATTGATTCAAATGAAATTTCCTCACTTTTTATGTGTTTATCCTTCAANTTTGTTTTATTAATGTTTTGAGCTTTTGTTTTATGTATTTTATGTTGTTTTTTAATATTTCAATTATATAGTTTATTTGTATTTTATTTCTGCTTTGTTTTATTTTATTTATTGTTTAAATTGTTATATGTATTATTTATTTTTTAATTGTTTTATATAGTGTATGTTTTATATTTTTAAATTGTCTTTTAGTTTAAAGTTTTATCCTAACTTAATTACTAACTTACTAACTTAATTAATGATTAATTTATTATTAACAAAACTAACCTATTCTATTAATCTAAGTAAGTTAATTTAATTAATATTACTTTATTACATTAATTAATGTTAAAATTTTCCACTAATAATTTATTATTAACCTAATGTTTTTTTTTCCTAAGTTTCTTTATGTAGTGATGAAAGGTGGGAAAAATGTAGCCAATGAGATAGATGGACAAAGCACAGAGGTGGATGAAGGATCGGGCAGGGTGATGGTGATGAAGGATCGAGCGAAATGGATGGAGGGGGAAAAAGGAATCAACTGAGTCAAATGTCTTCATCACGGGAGCAACGCCAAATTAGCAGCGGAAGAATCGATTTACCCATGATTATAGGTCCCAACATAGGCTCCACCTAGAGATCGAAACTCTTTAAGAAGGTGTCAAGAACCATTGAACTTTGAACATGCAAAACGATACTTTATTCATTGGGCCATGGAGTCGTTGCAGCTACAATCTTCGAACTGGATTCAGATTTGACTGAATGTTGAACTAGATATCATCAACTGCAAAATCTATAGGAAACCATACAATACTAAAAATGATGCTCAAATGACTAAGCTTATTCACAACTTCTACCTACCCTACCCTACTGATAATTTTGGTCTTCTAAATGATACAATAATGCCAGTGCATCCAGTCAAGCAAGTGCTCTAATGACTATGCTCTTTCAATGCTTTTAATCAATATCAGAAATAGAACTTGCATAGGAATCATGGATTTCTTTCCAGTATGACCTTTAAAACAAAGACCTCAACCATCCTGAAAATAAAAGTAATGCTAGAAATAGATTGGGGGGAAAATTTCTCCATATAGGTAGCTATAGTATCAACGTACAAATGACCCGTTCCTTGATTTTTAGATTTAGCCAAGTGAGTAACATGGTCTGGAACTATATCTATGATGTTTGTATCCTCATGCAATCTATGGTATGGTTCCAGTTGTTCTGATAGGTTTAGGAGTAAGACTGTTGCTGAACTAGATTGTGATGCTGATTACTTGACCATGTCAAAATCATAACAACTTTTTATCTCGTGACTGGCAAATGAAGAATTATTTTGACCACACAATTCATGCAACCGATCATCTATTGGATCCTGAAAAAGACTGACAAGACTGATGCATTGATTCAAATGAAATTTCCTCACTTTTTATGTGTTTATCCTTCAATGCTTGTTCAAGAGTCTCCTTCAAAATTTGAAATGAATTATAATCTAATGGTACATAATTATATTCCACTCATTCATATATTGTTTCGAGCTCTGTACTTCCATCTGGACTTTGAAAATCAAGGGAAATTATTGACTGTGATTTTGGGTCTAAAATAGATCCCATGTCATGAATGACATCCTTTACTGACTCATCAGAAAATTTTCCGTCTTCACTATTTACAACTTGCCTAGAGTTTCTTTTCAGAAATTGAAAAGATGAGAAACATAAGGGAAGATTGTTTCCACTTACTCTGATATTTTCTGCACTTTGATCATTGATGTCATAATTTCCATGTATAGATTGATTGCCCTGTTGGGATTGCAAATGATCTTCTTCCTCCCAATCATATGTGGCTGATTTCTTTGAAAAATCCAATGTGGTATAATTATCATTGTACCAATCAAGCTTGGGTGAATCATCCATGGATGAAATGCAATTGAAATGCATATCATATCATGAGAATATTCCTCCATCTTCTAATTGGAACTTCATCTTCGACTGTNCTTGCAGCTGGGAGATTTTTAAACTAGTTCTTAACTTTACCTTGCAAAGACAGGGAAAACATCCTTATATATGCATCATCATATTCAATCTCATAAAGGTCAAAACAATCTTCAATATTCTGGATGTGTTTTTCTGCAGGGATATTCACATTCTCTCCATCAAACCTAGGAAGATTATTACTATAATTGGTAGGGAGGTCATGGAGAAAAGAAGGAAAAAAGAGAGGCTTGTATTTGTCTAGGACTTTCATAGGTATAGGAGGTAAAGCAAAGGGTTTATAACTATCTAGATTTTCAATATGTAACTCTGGGATTTTTACATATGTGTTTGAGATATTGGCAGCTGTGGGGGATAAAGTAGGAGGCTTATGTCTGTGAAGGCTTTCTATAGGTGTAGGAGAATGTACCATAGCTATGGGAATGGGCTCGACCCTTTGAGGTTCTTCAGATTGAAAATGATCATACTAAATTTCAACAATATACTCTCGATTGGGATCATGATAAGAGAGAAAGTAATTGCATATGGAACTGGTAATATCATGAATACAATTTGAGCTTGAGTACCTGGTCTTTCTAGGATGCTTGGTCATTCTTCAGGTTCTTCCTCCAGTGGAGTCTTTGAGTTGGCACTATCTGGAGCTGATTTGAGTCGTTGGGTGAATGATCTCAACCTTCTTGTGTTTGGTCACTATCCACCATTAGTGATTAGATCTGGAACATGAAGTACACTACTGGAGAAAGCTTCCCCAGTAGGGTCCCCATTTTTTTATCACTCTGTAATTTTCTCAAGGTTGCGGAGGCAATCACATAGGCAACATCAAAACCGCTTTGAGTCAAGGATCTATCCCTCCAAGACTAAGAGAGGGATCTCTCTGTCAAATTTAGATTTTTTTGGAATAGGATATTAGGCNCTAATGCTTGCAGCTGGGAGATTTTTAAACTAGTTCTTAACTTTACCTTGCAAAGACAGGGAAAACATCCTTATATATGCATCATCATATTCAATCTCATAAAGGTCAAAACAATATTCAAAATTATGGATGTGTTTTTCTGCAGGGATATTCACATTCTCTCCATCAAACCTAGGAAGATTATTACTATAATTGGCAGGGAGGTCATGGAGAAAAGCAGGAAAAAAGAGAGGCTTGTATCTGTCTAGGACTTTCATAGGTATAGGAGGTAAAGCAAAGGGTTTATAACTATCTAGAATTTCAATATGTAACTCTGGGATTTTTACATATGTGTTTGAGATATTGGCAGTTGTGGGGGATAAAGCAGGAGGCTTATGTCTGTGAAGGATTTCTATAGGTGTAGGAGAATGTACCATAGCTATGGGAATGGGCTAGACCCTTTGAGGTTCTTCAGATTGAAAATGATCATACTAAATTTCAACAATATACTCTCGACCAGGATCATGATAAGAGAGAAAGTAATTGCATATGGAACTAGTAATATCATGAATACAATTTGAGCTTGAGTACCTGGTCTTTCTAGGATGCTTGGTCATTCTTCAATTTATTCCTCCAGTGGAGTCTTTGAGTTGGCACTATCTGGAGCTGATTGGAATCGCTGTGTGAATGATCTCAACCTTCTTGTGTTTGGTCACTATCCACCATTAGTGATCAGATCTGGAACATTAAGTACACTACTGGAGAAAGCTTCCCCAGTAGGGTCCCCATTTTGTTATCACTCTGTAATTTTCTCAAGGTTGGGGAGGCAATCACATAGGCAACATCAAAACCGCTTTGAGTCAAGGATCTATCCCTCCAAGACTAAGAGAGGGATCTCTCTGTCAAATTTAGATTTTTTTGGAATAGGATATTAGGCTAGCTAATGGGTTCAGATTTTGGATTTTGAATTCATAGGGGCAGAGAAAACGAACCATGGGAAATGAAGTCGCAATCTGAAGTTCAATCAAAACAAGTTCTACAGACAACCTTACATGGAAAGGTATAAACTCTTGTTAGATTCTTTTGAATTTAATTTTGGATTTAGAGGAGCAAGATGAGAGGACCAGGCAATAATAGTGCAATCAAGAATCCTGAAATTAACCATCAAGAAGAAAACATTGACAATTATGTTAAAGCCAGAAACAGAGTGTATGTCTCAACAAATTATGTTCTTTGAACTTCTTTGCATAATTCAGAGTATGAATAANACTAATCCTCTGCATCATATCTCTTACAGTGTTTGCCAAAATATCTAGTTTCACTTCTGAAGATGTCATTCATTCCTCTTCTATTCTATCTTTCTCTTCTTCCTTTAAATTTTCCGTTCGGTTCAACAAGTTAGCTTCCACATTGACTGCAATCTTTTTCATTTCTTCAAGGGTTGCAGTGTTCCTTTCTCTTAATTGGAATGTCATCTCAGGATCAAAGGCATCTGGGTAATGCAAGTGAGTTGAACTTGGGGGTGGCCTTATATCAATAGGTATTGCATGATATACCTTATTGAATGTTGATGAAAATTGATGTACTGTCTCCCTTGGTTGTCTTTTCAAATGTTCATACTCTTCTAGGATGAGAAAAATATTTCCCATGATCACCCATCAGTCTAGGAAAACTTGCAAGAACTTATGGAAATTGCTAATGCTTGCAGCTGGGAGATTTTTAAACTAGTTCTTAACTTTACCTTGCAAAGACAGGGAAAACACCCTTATATATGCATCATCATTTTCAATCTCATAAAGGTCAAAACAATCTTCAAAATTCTGGATGTGTTTTTCTGCAGGGATATTCACATTCTCTCCATCAAACCTAGGAAGATTATTACTATAATTGGCAGGGAGGTCATGGAGAAAAGAAGGAAAAAAGAGAGGCTTGTATCTATCTAGGACTTTCATAGGTATAGGAGGTAAAGAAAAGGGTTTATAACTATCTAGAATTTCAATCTGTAACTCTGGGATTTTTACATATGTGTTTGAGATATTGGCAGCTGTGGGGGATAAAGCAGGAGGCTTATGTCTATGAAGGCTTTCTATAGGTGTAGGAGAATGTACCATAGCTATGGGAATGGGCTAGACCCTTTGAGGTTCTTCATATTGAAAATGATCATACTAAATTTCAACAATATACTCTCGACCAGGTTCATGATAAGAGAGAAAGTAATTGCATATGGAACTGGTAATATCATGAATACAATTTGAGCTTGAGTACCTGGTCTTTCTAGGATGCTTGGTCATTCTTCAAGTTCTTCCTCCAGTGGAGTCTTTGAGTTGGCACTATCTGGAGCTGATTGGAGTCATTGTGTGAATGATCTCAACCTTCTTGTGTTTGGTCACTATCCACCATTAGTGATCAAATCTGGAACATGAAGTACACTACTGGAGAAAGCTTCCCCAATAGGGTCCCCATTTTGTTATCACTCTGTAATTTTCTCAAGGTTGCGGAGGCAATCACATATGCAACATCAAAACCGCTTTGAGTCAAGGATCTATCCCTCCAAGACTAAGAGAGGGATCTCTCTGTCAAATTTAGATTTTTTTGGAATAGGATATTAGGCTAGCTAATGGGTTCAGATTTTGGATTTTGAATTCATAGGGGCAGAGAAAACGAATGATGCGAAATGAAGTCGCAATCTGAAGTTCAATCAAAACAAGTTCTACAGACAACCTTACATGGAAAGGTATAAAATCTTGTTAGATTCTTTTGAATTTAATTTTGGATTTAGAGGAGCAAGATGAGAGGACCAGGCAATAACAGTGCAATCAAAAATCCTGAAATTAACCATCAAGAAGAAAACATTGACAATTATGTTAAACCCAGAAACAAAGTGTATGTCTCAACAAATTATGTTCTTTTAACTTCTTTGCATAATTCAGAGTATGAATAATTTCATAAATACAATGGAAACAAATTACATTGAATAAGAAAAACATCACCACCAAAAATGACACATGAATCCTGTAGCTGTTGTGACTATATTATT
>JZKD02S1780472.1:61018-73725 GCA_000966675.3 Picea glauca | reverse complement strand
ATAACAAGGATGAAACTACATCCTCATACTTCAATGTAGATTGAGTGGTACTACCAATTGCTACAACCATATTATCCCAAGAGTCTGGCAAAGAACATAACAAAGTAATACACTTCTCTTCTTCTGCAATCATAATATTAACAGAGACAAGTTGACTTACCAAAGTATTAAATGCATTTAGATGTTCTATCACAGAATCTCCATCTTCCATCCTAAGATGATACAACTTCTTTCGAAGAAAAAACTTGTTTACCAAGGACTTTGATTGATACAAATTCCCCAACTTATCCCATAGTTCCTTGGTTGTATATTCTCCTAAGACATTCAACAACACCGAATCTGCCAGGTAGAGTCGAATAGTACTCATTTCTCTTCTGTCCAACTTCTCCCAATATTCCTTCGACATACCCATAGGTGGTGTACTAGTGGTTTGTGTACTAGTAGGTTGTGTACCAGTAGACGGTGTACTAGTAGGTTGTGTACCAGGATCCACAACGATCCATTATTCTTTGTCTACAAGAAGGTCCTCCATCTTGAGATTCCATGGCTCAAAGTTTTTACTGTTGAACTTATCTATCTCAATTCTAGATGAGCTCGTCATTCCTCTTTCTATACATGAATCTCCACTACAAAATCTCCCACTAAACCTAGGTTTATCACAGACCCAACTTAAATTTGATCCATCAAGACTGAGCCAAACTCTCAGCAACAAAGGCGTCCCTCTAAAGCCAAAAATGAGCTCTGATACCACATGTAAGTTTTAAACCTATGAAGTAAAGAAATGCATATAGATTCTTAAGCAAAATAGAAATTAATCAATGGCTCATTCACATAGTACACATAGATTTATACCGGAAACCCTCAACTGGGAAAACCTTTCTTATATTCATTATATATAATTTCACCATTCACCATACAATATATATACAATTTTTTTAGGTATTCCGTAGATACCAAAACCCTAATCCCTTAATCCTGGATTAATTTAGAAAACTGCTAAAAATAGCCAAATTCGCTCAAAATAGCAAAGACCATGCCAAAAAAAAAATGGGGTGTTGGCCCTCTTTGAGACCCCCCAAATGCAATTGTCGAACCTGACGCGCCCACACACACACACACAAATAATATAACATATAGCCAACAATTCCAACCACCATTGTAAACCAAGGTCTCCTACCCAAGTGCTCATGTGAAATCCACGTGGAAGATAGCAGAACCTAATAACCAACTGAAAATGATGTTACAAAGACCGACACCTGTCATGTGGATCTAAATAAGAATATCCATCCACATAGTGGGAAAGGGTTTTAACTAGATATATAAGGAATAATACCACTGTAGAATATGTAGGATCGACACTGGTAATCATAATTGGCTCCTAATTTGCACATTGATTTTCTCTACAGAAGGTGGAGTAGAGTCATCAAATAAAATATGAAAGTGGTTGTCATCCCAAAAATGACAACTATCCATATACCAATCATCACAATCAGCCTAAAAATTATACCAAACATATACTTCTTTATTATAGGCATCCTTAATGTCCTCCATAAGATATCTCTCATGTGTGTGAGGCAAGGACCTTTGAACCTTGGGACAATTGTCCCTGACAACTTGTAGACCCTCTTGGAGATGGTGCTCAAAGGTTTCAATATTTTTTCTAATTTCCATGATAAGTTGAATATCCATTTCAAAAACCACATATAATATACCAAAATAAATATCTTAAAATTATCTATCCAATGGGACTGGTCTGGTAGCAATCTGAGCACTTTGTTAAAAATTGTGAGTTTTGAGTCCCGTTGTCATCACAAAAAACTCCCAAAAATGGATAATTTTAAATCAACAATATCTTCACTCCAGGAGCTCCAATTTGGGTGATTTTGTGTTTTGAAATCAACTATTTTTGAAAGAGGAACTCAGATGTGTAATTTTTTCTAGCAGAGTCGACCTCCAAGTGCTACAAAAATCAAAAAATTGTGTCATAGTCCTCGAAAAAAACCCTGAAAAATTACATATTTTAAAATGTTTATATCTTGACTTCACTTACTCCATTTAGGATGATTTGTTTTTCAAATTGGGTTTTTTCTTGAGAGGAACACAGATATACAACCCGTTTCTGCAAATTTTGCACAGAATATACAAAAATTTTCCATAATTTCACGTCCCTCTTTTTCTTCTCCGAAAAAATCTACAAAAATAAAAAATAAAAATCCCACACTTATGGGCAAATAAATTTCTATAATACCAATTGTTAAATACCTAAATAGATCTACAAATATAATCACCACAAATACTGAATACACAATAGATCCACAGAGCAATATAGAAGAAACCACACTTTTATTATAAGAAAATCATTGAGGTAGGGAAACACCATACAATGGATCCTATTATGGAAGGGATCCCCTCTTGTTCACTTGCCTCTTTGAGGGAGCTTCCTTATGTTGAGATACCGATTCAAATACAATACTTCTATTCATATCCCATTACATTTATTGAACCCCTTTATATAGTGCTACCAATTACCTAGGCACATTCTAAAGGAGGAACCTTCTAGAAGTATAACCTTCTAGTAAGTCCTCTTACATTTATTATATCTAACTACCATAGTGGCTATTATTTAATACTATATTAGACCTATTCCACTTTGTTGAGGGGTCGGAAATACTTTAAATGAAGATTAGGAACCAAACCCGCTTAATAGACCCAATCAGACCCCTAAGCGTTTGATGAGTGGAATGATTCTCCATATCTTTGATCCGGTCATTTTATCGATGGGATTTACGGGTAACTGATAGGTGTATATTTCTATGAAAAGTTTCTCCTTCAGGTTAAGAAATTCTCTTTTTTTATTTTTATACTCTTGAATAATCTAGGTAAAACAAATATTATGGCATAAGCCAACTGATAAAGGGAAATTACTAAAGACTGAAGAATGTTAAGCTTAGGATAATCCTTATACCTCAGTGTGGAGACAACGATAATCATACCTAGTTCAAGATTAGCAATAATCATTTTTCTTGTGAACATTCATCATTGATTGAGATAACAATTATAGAAAGGAAAACAAATATGTAACAAAGATGAGTGTAAGAAAATTAGTTATCTTAGCTCTACTATCAACACATCGATTTATTTTCATCATCTAGAACAAAAGAACTATTATAATATTGAAAGATAAATTAACAATAGATACAACAACTCTTACTCAATACAACAACACTATCAGACTCGAAGATGGAAATAATCCCTCCTCGATCCAATCAAGTTGACGCTTTAGATGAAAAAATTGTCTTTGGTTCTAAACAGAACTTCTTAATTAAAGTTGCACAGAAATAATTCTTTTAGAATTCTTAAAAAAAAAGGTCTTTCCAAAAACCATCGACCTTTTGCACAAGGTTGATCTCCCTATTTATAAAGGATCACTAAGATAAAAATAACTGGTGAAAGTTGTGTTAAGTAAAACAAAATTGACACGCGGAAGACATTTTCTAATTGTTCTCTTGAGATCATCCAATTTTTTACTGCAGTGGATGATTTCTCTCATACTCCACCCACTTGATGAAAAGGTCTCTGCATGTGTTTGCATAGGGAAACCTATCTTGATCCATCGGTGTGGAGAAGACTTCCTTTATATCCACTGCTCGTTCTCTATACATGATGATCTTGACACTTAAGGTTGTAGAACTTTGAGGGATTTGATTGGGTATTCCATGAACTTATTTACTTGACCTGGAGTCATACTTGAAATCTATGAGATCTCTGCCTCCCATGTCGAGTCTTGCTATGCATGTCGTTTGACTATGCCATCCAAATCGATGAAATTTTCTGGTGGGCCGAATAATTTTGGTAGGATAATGTTTTCCATATCTCGATTGATCTTCTCCCATATTTTCTCGCATTTTCCCCACATTTCTTGTATCTTCTGTTGAGGTTCTTGGACCATGCTCACCCAATATTCAATTGAATTCCTTATTCGGGAGATGTTTCTATCCATCAGTACTCAGATGTCGTGCTCTTCTGAGTCTCATCCTTTCTGTACCGCACTAATATAGTCAATCCTCTCTAAGGCCTAATGTGCCTTTTCATACCATCTCTGCACGTCTTTACAAGTTTCCAACCCCATGAGAGTATCCTCTTGAAAATCGGCTATGCAGGTGGTGAAGATATTTCTTTCGTTTGTGAATTTTGATTATGTTTCTCTGAACTCACTCCTCGGGAATACTATTTCTTGCATGGAATCCTAATAATACCTCACTAGATGGAGTAGATGATCCATCTCCTTCTTTGTGGCTACTAATTCCTCTTCATCCATTTTTTCTCTGTCCAGCGTTGCATCAGTAATATCCATTCCCACCCCGATAAGATCAGTTGTCTTAGCATTTTTTGTGTTGAGAAGTGTTTCTTCTGTGGTAATGAGGAGTGTGTTATCAAGAGTGAGCCTCCTTTTCTTGGTTGTCCTTCTCATCACAACCTTCATCTTTCTATCATAAGCAATCACTTTCATATCGATGACCTCGTCCACTGGCTCAGGAATTTGTTGGTCTCCCCAGGTTAGAGTGTTTCCTAGGCTTCCTACCATATATATGTGTTCTATGATTGGGTCTTGTAGCTCTTTAGCAGGGGGGGATTTTGTATGTCTTGGTGACTCGACCTCCTRCTAKGATTTGTCRGCTAGTGGAGTCTTAGMTTTAGATGGGGAGAGATGAAAAGGATCATCATTTACTRGAGGATCAGCTATTGAGGTGTTGATCTCTGGTCCATGCATTTCTTATTCCTGTTCACCAGAGCCCAACTCCRACTTGGAGTTTTCCATCTTAGGTTGAATTCCAAATTGGTCRATAAATTCAACGTCYARCATGCTTCTGACCCTGTCGTCACCTTCTTGTGGAATTAATGTCAAAGATTTGCRATTTAGAGTAGACATTTCCCCTGGTTCTCCCTCCTCTGTGATTGGTAATGGGGTTATGAGTGAAACCCCAGAGATTTCCTCATCATCGTATATGGTAAATAGGTCTACAAGGATGYCAGGCACATCTGTCCCACTCGATCTTYGTGCTTCCCCCAACTRCGCTATAGCAGTGACCAATGACCTTGCCTTTTGCAACACAATGCCTAGGTTTTTTGGATGAGCGGTCTCCTCTAATGGGGTTGACTCTAAGCCATCTAGATCTTATTCAATATTGATTATGTTGATTGGGATAACCCTTATGGGTTCTATCAAAGGGTTTAATTGGGGATCATTTTCTAACCTTTGGATGACTCTTTGGGCTTCTTCTAGAAGCATCATCCCTCTCCTTTGTGCCTCTGTAGCTTCTACTTCATTGTTTTCTTCCCTAACCCTGAGGGATTCTTGATTTGTATGTTCTATCATTTCAACCTACTCATCCATTTTCATGGCTTTAAATCTCATCATGTTGGGCTTAGCTTTTATTTGGAGCACCTCCTCCCAGGCCTGAGCACCTTCTGTAAATATTTCCTCTTCAAACTTATCATGGGAATATGGCCAATGGAAAGACACATGTGATGCATGATAGGGTACTAGGCCCTTTGGGTCATGTTTACAAAATTGACCTTTGCGAAATCTATACTCCAATTGGCTCAAACCCTCTTGTTTTTCTTGTGTAGTATCGTTCACCTTGTAAAACACTACATGAAATCCATAGGGTATGAATCCTCTCTTTTTGTCTTTTACCAAAGTGAAATTATAACCTTGAAGAATGGTTTGATAGCATATTTCTCCCACAATGAGCCAGTCCAGGACATGAGTTGGGAGTAAATGTGAACCACCAGTGTCCCCAAACACTCTGATGTAGGTGGTGGTTTCTTTCGGGTACCAGTGACCTACTTTGGAAATCATCTTCTTGGTTGTTGATGTAAGCCTTGGGAATTATTTCTTAAAAAGAATAACATAAAATCAATCTATAAATTATTCACATATGATAGCGTAAGATATCTTCTACCTATTCTCCCATAGAATGTTGAAATAGACATGGACATGTAGCTCTGCAACATGACATCTCATACTCATGCCTCTGAAGACGTTCCTTGCGTAGATCATGTCTAGTAGGTATGATGCCATGTGGAAAGATGTTGTTTCTCCATCCTTTGGCGTCTGGGCTTGCAATATGTTGGTGCTCATTTGTTTTGAAATAATCGTTCCCCAATTGAAGCTACTGCTAGAGATTGCCACAGTTTATGCTAGGGGAATCCAAGCTTCCGAAAACTTGGTGCAATCCCTTTCCCCATATAATTGGTATATCAGAGCCATCAAATAGATATATGTCTCTCTAAGATTGGTCGTACCGTACCATTCATTTCTCATTTTCGTAAAATATTATCCTCTTTCCACCATGAGGCCATCAACCTGCTGGTGTCATGGAACTCACAAAATTTTACCACAAACTCGGTATTTAACCTTTCCTATGGGTCTTTGATTTTGTAGTATTTATGGACTTCTATTGGGAGAAAAACCCCAACACATCCGCCATTGTCATCATTTACCATGCATTTTATTGTATCTTTGTGGTCTATTATCCACCCTAGAGTTTTAATGCAAGGCAAGACCAGGGTTCAACAGGCTACCATGTGTGAGCAGGATCGTCGAATGTTTGGGAATACTTAATCATCAAGCATTTTAACATCCGGGTCACTATGTGGTATAAACTCCAGGTAATATTCTCATTTGATTATGTTAAACAAATATCCCCACTGTGGGAGAACCACCTTCGATCTAGTACTTTCCTCTATGTCAATGAATGCAAGAGGTTGGGGAAACACCTTTTTGGTGGGCATTCGGATGATTGTCTCTACTTTAGTGGAAAAATTGAGTTGTCTAGTAGTGTTGGGAGAGGATCCTTCACTAAACTCTACTTTCTTCAGTTTTTTTGTCGTTAGCAAGTGCATGGTCCTTGTCTTCCTTGGAGGAATTTTATTGCACAAAGAATTCAATGAGATACCGATTTGTAGAAATGATAGTGAAAAATAAACAATCGTGACTGCCAAAATGATACAGACATATCATACCTCTTCTTCGCACAAGCTTAACCTAGTTTAGAATTCTAAATATTGAATGTGATCTCTTGAAACACTTTCCAAATCCTTTGACTTCTTTGGTAATGTAAGACTTGGGTATTGAATGTTGTGTTTGAATTTTTATTTATAATTTAAAAATGGAGAAAACTTACCTTGTCATGCCAGTTCTTGAATTCAAGGCGTAAATGTGATCTACACAATCCATCAACAAGATATGAATCATGCTCGGGATTAAATGCAATCGTAGGCTAGTGGTGTAGGAGTGGGGTGATAAGTAGGTCATCGATGGTTTTAAACTCCTATTATTTGGTCAAAACGTAGTTTAGTAATGTGTGTTAATCAACGCATTGATTGGCCTATCAAATAAGAAGATTGAATCTTATTTTTCGCAAAAGATGTCCCATCCTACCATCGATGTCCTATTAGTCCATCGGTTACAAGTGCATCGATGTCGACAATTTTCTTCGACAACATTCATTAATACCTCTTTTAGCGAAATATCTGATGTTAACCCAGACTGTCGTATAGTGCTGACATGGAAATGCTAACTTGGAAGGATGATCTTGACACATGGCATTTTATTTTGGATCCTTCATTAAAATATTTCTTCAGAATCGGGGATTTTTGTAACACCCTGTTTCCCCCAGATTGTAAATATAACTGGACTGGCCAAGGACTATGGAAAACTCATAAGTATGAATATGTGATGTAAATGGACCTGCAGGAAGAGGTCAATGAATATGAATAATATTTGAATTTATTGCAGGACTACTGAGAGGGGATGTGCAGAAAAGAGACCACGATGGCGGTGGAAGGATCCTGAAAAGGTGGCATTAACTTCCACCCTAAATAAATACTGTATTTGGACTCCACTGGCCTGGAGAACCAAAAGCGGCTCGCTAGCCCCCAAATTTATTGTCTCACAGGCTGGTAGGCGGGCGGCTTGATAAGGGATGGGATGGTGAACCGCCCATCCGTAGAGCCACTAGGCCTGATCGGCTCGAGGGTAATCGTGCCACACGCAACCTCGTGAGAGGTTAAGGCGTATGGCAGGGACGATTAAAAAGGGTAGACACGAGGGGAACTCTAGAGTTTTTATGCAGAGTGAGTGATAGCAGAGAGGAGGGATTGCAACCTTCGCTTCTAGTCACTAGCAGATAGAGAGACGTAGTCTTAGAGCATCGTGGTCTTGGCTTGGTGGTGGCTAGTGGTAAATCCTTTGGGATTCGCTGAGCCTACGGTTGGGTGGAAACGAGCACCCCTCTCAGTAGTCGTAACCACTTCAGGTGTTATTTCTGATAAGTATTTTCATGTATTGCATCTTGAAATTCATATACTGATATACATATATACTCATAGCACTGTGAGATTGTGAACGATTTTGGTGTAAGAATGTCTGTGAATGTTTTGATAATAACTAATGGACCTATACTTGTAATAGAGGAAGCCATGCACGACATACATCGATAAAAATGAATCTAATCATGCCCAGGTCGAACTAAGTCAGGTATCCAGTCCATTCTCGGGAATTTGTTTCCCTTATCTGTATCCAGGAATGGCCCGAAATAGACCTCTTCATGAAGATTTCCCTTCTCAGAAAGGTTTACCAAGAACCTGAAAAAAAGGGCATGAATGTGCAAGTCTTAGCAACCCTATGCGAAGAGGAATGACCCTCTTGAAATATCGAAGTAGCCGCGTAAGGATAAGTATTGATCAATGGATGAGATCCTGTGAGGAAATCTGCGGTCATTCACAACCGTTAAATCGAAGGAATGAATGAGGGCGTAAATTTCCTTAACCCTTTTTCCCTTATCTTCGTGAATAGCGAGGAAATCTGATTCATAGATCCCCAGACCCCATGAGAAAATATGGACCGTTGGTTTTTCCACGTCCAAAGAACAGTTAGGAAAGGGCATGGCATCAGGACAGATCTGAACCGTTAGATCTTATCTAGGAAAACCGACAGTCATTATATCTATAGGGAGATAGACGAGGGTTAAGATCTCATGAGCTCGGGACTCGTGTGGTAGAAGTCCAAAAGTTGGACACTTTAAGTCATGAACGACAAGGCTACGAGAGGATCTGAGTCATCCGTCTGAGGAGGACAGGTGGTGGAGATCCAGAGATCGCGTGAGCTCGGGACTCACGGGGTAGAAATCCAAAATTTTGATGCTTTAAGTCGCGAGCGGTGAGGCTACGAGAGGATCTGAGCCATCCATCCGAGGAGGACAGGTGGCGGAGATCCATAGATCTCGTGAGCACGAGACTCGTGGGGTAGAAGTCCAAAAGTTGGACTCTTTAAGTCGTGAGTGGCGAGGCTACGAGAGGATCTGAGCCGTCCATCTGAGGAGGACAGGTGGTAGAGATCCAGGGATCTCGTGAGCTCGAGGCTCGCGGGGTAGAAGTCCAAAAGTTGGACGCTTTAAGTCACAAGTGGCGAGGCTACGAGGGGATCTGAACCGTCCATCCGAAGAGGACAGGTGGCGGAGATCCATGGATCTCATGAGCTCAGGACTTGTGAGGTAAGAGCCCAAAGCTTGGATGCTCTAAGTCACGAAGCAGTGAAGTAGCGAGAGGCTGTGAGTCGTCCATCTGGGGAGGACAGGTGGCAGAGATCGAGGAGATCTCGCGGAATCGGGAGCTCGCAGGGTGAACGCCCAAGTATTTGGCGTTAAAATTCATGAGACACGAGGTCGCGAAGCAGTGAAGTGGCGAGAGGCTGTGAGTCATCCATCAAAGGAGGACAGGTGGAAGAGATCGATAGATCTCGTGAACTCAGGAGTTCACAGGGTGAGAGCCCAAGTATTGGGCATTCAAAGTCACGAGATTGCGAGTAGAGAAATCCCTTGGGGAAAACTTAGCAAGTTGACTGATCATCGGATCTCAGGGATCCGAGAACCCAGTGTTCAACTTTTGAACTCGCGAAGTCACAAGTTTCGATTCCCCGATAAATCAAGGAAAGGGAATCGTGCGAAGAGAACTGTGGAAGCAAATGTCCCGATAGGGAAATAGAAGAAACTGAGATTTCTTTGGGCGAGAAGCAGAAGACCCTGTGAGAGGACGTACCCGTGGTTGGCACGCCTGCATCAGGTGGGACGTAAGACCACGGTTATGTACAGAGAATCGGGTTGGTAAATAGAAGACCTGCGATTGGCATTTTGCTACTACAAGCTCCGGGGAGTCTCATTATTGAGAATTCAACCAAAAATTTTGATTGATGGTAGTGGGTGTGTTACAAATTGGTATCAGAGCATGGTTATAAAACTCAGCCTGACTAGGCTCATGCATAAGTCGCGCATAAACCTCATTCAAAACACTCCTATGAGGAGTAAACCCCTGACTTAACTATCTTACCAAGGATTAAGAACCTAGAAAATGAAAACCCGACTGTGTGTGCATGTGAAAGAGTTATGAATTTATGCGCCCTTTATAAACACGAATTTAACTCTTAACTAATAGTCAGCGTTTGTCTCTTCACTCAAGCGAGCGATCAACCGCGGGAATCTACAAACGCAGAAGAACGGTGACTCACCAAGAGGTGGGAGAAGGATCCCACAACAGAGATGAAGAGTCAGATGAAAGAAGAGCAATAGGAACCCCTGCAGACTTAGCTGAGACAGTGAGGAGTCTCATGGCCGAATTGCAAAGCTGCAAGGCCGACAATGAAAGAATGATGAAGGAACAAGAAAATAAAACCGAGATTAATGCAGTTCTACTGCAAATCTTATCCGACCTACAGCGACAGATGCAGCATGAACCTAAGATGTAGAATCGTAGTCATGTCAGCGGTCACACTGAGAGAAGCACATCCAGAAAGGTCCACCCCAGAGGTAAAGGACCAGTGCCAGATGATTCCACTAAGAAAGAAGCTGGCAATTCAGAAGGCTCTTCCAGCAGCAGGACTAGTTCCTATTCTCAAAATAAACAGAAGAGGCAAAAGACTTCTAAGATTCATAGATTTGAGGAATTCAAAAAGGCCAAACCTCCCTCCTTCGATGGCGAGATAAAGAAGGGAGAGGAAGTTGAGGCTTGGCTACTTGGATTGAAGAAATATTTCAGAGTCCATGATTTCTCAGAGAACCTGAAGGCCCGAGTGGCCACTTTCAATCTAAACAGGAAGGCTTCCATTTGGTGGGAAGACCTTAAGAATATGAAAGGGGTCCACGAGGAGGACTTGTCTTGGAAACGGTTTGAGAAGTACTTCCGGAAGAAGTATTTGTCGGAAAGGTATTTCGACAAGAAGGCTAAATATTTTTATGAACTCAAACTGGGACAACTTACTATGGAAGAGTATGTCAAAAAATTCCTTGACTTACTGAGATATGTACCCTACATCAAAGCAGAGAAGGAAAAGGCCCAATGCTTCATTAGTGGGATACCCAAAGAATACCGGAACCGAATCGAATTCGACGAGCCAAAGACCCTAGAAGACACTGTACGAAAGGAAACATATTGTCATGACCAATATGGGCATCAGGTAGAGTCTCGTGGAGATTGGAAACAAAAGAATGGTTCAAAATTTCAGAGGAAAGGGAGCAAATCCTCGGGATTTAAAAACTACAAGAAGAACCACAGAATGAACTTTCCAACCCGGAGTGTACTCCTGCAGAAATTTCCCTTGACGGACGGAAATAAGACTCATAGACCTATACCAGTAAAGACTGATAAACCAAAGAGAAAACCTTTGGAGTGTTGGGATTGCAGAGGAGATCATCTCCGGAGAGACTGTCCACTCCGAAAACAGAACGGTCGAAAAATTTATAACATGCAGGAAGCTACCACGGTCAATGATGTGGCAAGGAGTGTGTCGCAGATCTATGCAGCCTTGGATAATAACCAAGCTGACCACCAAGCTTCAGTGGTGGAAATAGAAGGTATGATCTTCAACCATCTGGTATTTGTTTTGATTGACCCTGGTTCAAATTTGATTTATATAGCCCCTAAGACTATTGATAAGTGTAAGCTACAGCCACAAAAGAAAACTAAACCATGGTTGGTACAGTTAGCCACTGGCACCAAAAGAAAGGTGGTAGAGGTCGTACCAGCTTGCCAAATAATTATGGGTGAATTCCCCACCCAAGAAACCCTTAATGTATTACCCCTGGGATCATACAATCTATTGATTGGTATGGACTGGCTGGCAGCCCATAAAGCCAAACTGGACCGTTACGATAAAACCTTAGAATGTGTGAGCGAATAAGGAAAAAGGATAACCCTTCAAGGGATCTGAAAACCGGTCTCGGTGAGACAAATATCATTATTGAAAATGAGGAAGTATTGCCGAAAGGGATGTCCCCTATATGTAGTACAGGTGTTGAAAACAACCGAAGGTGCAGACCCCAACCCTGATGACCACCCTATCCTGAGAGAATACCAATATGTGTTTCCAGAGGAGATACCGGGTCTACCTCCCATAAGAGACATTGACTTCTCAATAGAACTTGCACTAGGAGCGGTGTCGGTGTCTAGAACACCCTTCCAGATGAGAACGCCTGAGTTAGTTGAACTCAAATTGCAATTAAAATAAATGATGGACACGGGTTATATTCGACCCAGCATGTCCCCATGGGGAGCACCAGTCCTGTTTGTGAAAAAGAAAGATGGCACCCTTAGACTGTGTATAGATTACAGACAACTTAATAAAGTAACCATAAAGAACAAATACCCCT
>JZKD02S1780472.1:0-13138 GCA_000966675.3 Picea glauca | reverse complement strand
TGAAAATTAATCTGGAGAATTCAATAAAGGAATGGAGAATTTATATTTAGAAGTTATGTATTTGCAATATTCTAAGTTAAATAAATAGAGCTAATCTATTAACGAGTCTGTTTTTGAATCATGACCCTAACTGTGACTTATGCACACATTGCGATTGAGCGATCAAGATTAAGTATGAGCACCACCCAGCTATTAAGATGCAATATTTTTATCTTTGTTAATAAATCTTTGCACAGGATCCTGATTTGTAAATGCAGGGCTCTGTTAGAGCCGCATATTTGTATTACAGATGACTCAGAGAAGTGATATCTCATCATTTATTTGATTATATTATCCCTTGCAACACCATGGTGTACACAACATCCATAGTTCAACTATATGTTGAAGTTATCTTATTTATTGAATTCCCTGCACATGATTCAATGGTAATCTAATTCTAAGGTCACGACCAAGCAAGACACCAAATTGGTGTATGAGACCCCCTTGTTTGTGGGACAAGGGACCCACTCCCCATAAGGACTTGAGGGATAAAGTCTATGAAGGTATACATACCCTACCCCCTTTGTATTTGAACATGTGACCTCTTAGAAGGAAACACATGTTCTTAACCATTAGGCCCACTCAGGTTGTAGTGTAGTACATTATAACACGATTTTGACATTGTTATTTCCTTTGAAATCTGATGTGTAAAATATGGTGCATCCAATGAACATATTCTTTGAAGGGGATCCATACGATGATTAGAGTTGTAGCTATAAGAAAATCCTTCTATGCAGTAGTTGTTACTCTAGAAATTGTGACTTTAAATCTGTCATCAATGTAAGGATGCACACAGTCACCCTGTGTAATTGACTATTGTAATTGTGGAAAATCGTGTTCTAAAGTTGTAATTGTATTAGTTTATATTAAGGTTTTACGCTAACTTCCCTACTTTCTATTACTTGGGAGTAAGTTAATTAATATATGCAACCATCGTTTTTTAATAAGGCCCATTATGTAGTTAATGTATAATTTTTTAATGTAAAAGGACCATCTTTATCAAATAAATCCCACGAGGTAGTTAATACTCATTAATGATGATGGAAAAACAACTAGTTAGGGTGTTGTTATTCAGAGTCTATTTACCCAATTAGGAGGCTATGGAATGTTTTTGGTGACTATTATTTTAGTTGGAGTTATGCTTAGTGAAAGGTTAACCTAGCTTAAGAGGCAAGTGAACTTTGTTTTTTTTTATTCTAATAATCATAAATGTAAGGGAATATTTCGCATATTTCATCTTCTTTGTCTCTTGTATATTATTTTCTACATTTATATTCTCTCCATACATGGTTTTTTATTCAAGTATAAGGGTTAAGGATCACTACAAGTGGTATATAGCTCTTTCATGAGCTAGCACACAGTCGAAATTTAGCAAAAACAAAATTGAGGCTAGAGACGTGTTTTGGCATCTTTAAATAGAACATAGACCTATCATTTGACGAGTAAACCCATGTTTTGGGAAGAATAGACATAAAAAGTACAAGTGGTGTCACTTGGTTAGACAACCTTGTAACATTTATTGGTACCTCTTCAAGTAGTACCACATTACACATCACATATATATAAAATTTTCTTCCATGTATGATATGGTATATCAAAATCCCTCTAGGAAAACCTAAAACCAACTTACATAAACATATGACCATCATGTTGCTATAGTACATCGAGAACAAAACTTAAAAATATTACTCTTTCATACCAAGGAATTAGGTAGTACAATTAAGAGTATGGTCTATCATCAGTTGGTGCCATGAAATATTTGATCAAGTGCTATTGTTTAAAACCCTCTAGTATATCATAGGTCTATGATACTTAGCATTCCTTTGTCCTTAGGACCCTAAAAACCCTAGCCTCTATAGTCTACTAGAAAATTTTCTACATTTTTGAATATATAAAGAATTTGTAAATTTTGGCAGTGCAATAATACTCTACTAGGAGTAATACTTCCACCATTGTATAAAATAAATAAAGAAATATTGGATCATTTTGACACCATTATGGGAGACTTATCTCAAAATATTGCTAGTGTTGTGTTAATCGCATGGGTGTACCTCTTCAGTATCCCTTTTATTGTGTATGGACTTGACAATACAATGTTCAAGGTATATCTCAAAATACTTCTCTCAAGCCATTGGTCATATTGAGATAAGTTAGATATAATACCTTAATGTGATCGTAAGTGATCCCATGGTCCATACTCACAACATGGTAGCTGTAGAGGAAACAAATCAATTGGAAATCAAAGATATACAAACTAAGTACCATAATCTTGGCTCCTCAATTTCTTGACTTGTGGACAAGGTTGAAAAATATGGGACTAAAATTTCCCAACAAGGTGTTGACCTCAATAACCTGATATGTGTGTATGTGTGTGCCTCCTTTGGTATCAAGGTGCCAGAACAACACATGGAGCAACCTGTTGGCACCCAAATTTTTGGGTCCAGTTTTGTGCACGTGCACAAATGAAAGTTGTGTGCACTCATACAGAAGTTTTGCGAGCACCTAAGGAGATGCGCAAAATAATTCCTTAGTGCACGCATCTGATCAGGTTTTTAAAAGAAGCACACCAAGTCTAAAGGAGGTCAAGGGCACGTTGGTCCAAGTTTTGTTAGTTGTATCGGAAACCAAGAAGATGTCCATCGGAAGAAAGAAATGAATCACTTGGATATCTCCCAGAATGATTTCTTCCAACAATAGATGAAGACGTGGGGAAGCTATAATATGAGTTGGACAAGTAGTTAGAATTTCTCTTGATGCAAAGAACCTACATGGATCCCTGGCAAGTACCAGAAGTGTGCGAGGCATTAGATCAGACAAGCGAGTGGAGGAGAATAGTGAAGGACAATGTTCCTTATCCAAAAAAGATATAAAAGAGAGCTCTCAACTCAGAAAATAGTTTGGCTAATTTATGATTGCATCAGTCCCAGAGCTCTAAGTTAGCCTATTGTAATATTGTGTTGTATGGAGAAGTATCAAGTGTTATTTATTTCTTTGAATCTTAAATCTTGGCACAAGGCACATATGGTTGTATTCCCATTGTTTATATAGTAATGAGATGGAGTCTTATGGTTATTCAACTTAGTTATTCAAAACAATGTATATCTCTAATATGATGGAATACATCCAGTAATAAAGATATGGAAGTTCTATTCTATCCTATGTTTGTTAGGACTAAGTAGCACATGTGCGTGTATAGTTTTAATTCTTAGTCCTTATTAGAATATTATACATGAGTTACATGGATGTCATTTAAATTATGGTTTGGTATATTTGATCCTACATCCCCAACACAAGTACTTATGGTCTTTGTGATCCTCTTTGCATATCGAGTGAGATTTTTCTTCGCCTTCGTCAAATATTGATATGTCGGTGCTTAGGGGTTTTTCTTGGACACACTTTGGATGAACCTGGGTTCTCAAACCCTCCAGTATTAAGAAGGTTAGTGCATGTGCAAGCGTGTATTGAAACAGTGACACTACACCACATCAACAAATGGTTTTGTTGTCGGGACCTAAATCCTTGTGGAGATTGATAGAGGAAAAGAGCAATGTGGTGGCATCCACCTAAGGAGGAGATTCAATAATGGATAGAAGCAAAGGAGGACAATTTTTCCCTACGAGAGACAAAAGGATTGCAGGTAAACATGAAAGAATGGAAAGGTATATACCTTTACTCTAATATGCATGAACTCTTTTTCACAAAATTTCCAAGTTTGTTCCATGAATGGTTAAAAAGACATACATAAGTCAATTTGATTGTGTTACGATCAGATTCAATAGTATGGAATCAAGATAAGCTTGATAGTCTAAAGGAATTGGATAACAAGTGGACTCGGGGTATTTATTTTTGGTCTTCTCAAGTGAAGGAAGGCTACATTATTGAGTTTTTTGTAGAATATAGTGATTTTTTCAATGAGGCTGAAAGAAAGTATGAAGAAGGTCCAACAAAGTGGATGTTATAAGAGATTCCCCTTTGGATCAAAGTTTTTTTTCATAGAAAAAATTAATGATATGTATAGAGCCTGATAGGATATTTAAGTAAACCCCCATAACGTTGGGGGGGGGAGGGGTTCTAGCAAAGGTGGGGTAAAAAGAACCAAAGAATGGATCTAGTGAGGAGGATCCAAGAAGTTGTTGAGATGAGCTGAAGAATAGAATGGACCCAGAAGAGCAGAGGAGAAAAATATCCAAAAGATACACAAAAAGAGTTGATTTGAGGGAGAAAGATGAGAAGAAGAGTAGAGAAGATTTAGCAGAGGGTGCGCAATGAGGTGTTGGGCCTAGAATGAAGAGGAAGATCACACTAGGTCATGGTATGGGAGAGGATGTTGTGCCAGAGTGGAGCATAGGTGAGGAAAGACCTGTGAAGAGGCTTGGAGTTAAAGATACCAGTAGTGAAATTAGTGGTAGTGAGGGCCTAGGTGACAAAGTATGTACCCTTTGGTTTTTGTGGTATGTTGCAACCTTAAGAAGAGGAAGAGATCACATGTGTGGTGCACAGGCACAAATTTATGGTGTGCTAGTGGAATCAGAGGAGGAAGCATCACAAGTCATGCGTTGATAAGAAGAGAAGTTGACGTGCAGTACAGTGGAGAACCAATTAGATGAGTTTTTTTCTCTTGGTGTAGTGGTGGTATGATGAGCATGCCAAGTGAGTGGAGTGGGGAGAAGTCCCATGCTAAGTGGATAAACTGACTCCACACAAGGTTGCAGTGAAAATATTGGACTAGGAGATGAATCGTGTAGTGTTATTGTGTGAATTGACCCATAGGTAGGCATGCACGTTGGTGGTGCACAGCCACATTAGGAGGAGAGGGAGCAGGATGTGAATGCATAAAAAGTGAAGGGATATGGAGGCTCCCCTAGTGGTGGGGGAGATGAGATGATAATGTTGGATAGTATTTCACGATTGCAACTAGATAGTTCTTTGGGTCCCCTCACAAGAAATTTTAGGAGAAGATGGTTTTAACCCCCCTTTGTTCCACCCCCCTTGGGAATTTTTAATCATGAAGAACACTAGTGAAGAGGTTAGTGTTGAATAAAGAGAAGAAGAGGAAATGAGTGACGACAAAAGTAAAGAAGAAGGTGAAGTCAACAATAATTTACCCCAAGCGATAGTGATGTGGAAGGATCCAAGCAATAGTATTCAAAAGAGTGGAACTAAATCTGGTTCCAAGATGGCCAACCAAGATAGTACGTTGAGATTGTTTGTGTTCCATGGAATGAGTAAGGACAATGTAGAAAAACACTAGTTCACCTATGAATCAATATGGTCTATAAAGAGAGTTATAGATGAAGCAGATGAGATCATGCAACTAGAGACTACATTCAAGGATCAAACCCTGATGTGGTACATGAAGTATAAGGATATTTTGTTAGCAGGATAGGAGAGGTCACCAGCTGAGATCAAACAGGATCTTCTTCGGGAATTTTAGAAGTTGAATTCAGAGTCCAAATGCATTACAAAAATAAAGGAAATCAAGCTGAAAGAAGGAGAGACCTTCTAATATTATGAACAACAGCTCAAAATCCTATTGGATAGGATGACATTCTAGATATAGGATGTGTAGCACAGAGAATGTTTCATTGCGGGTTTTCTCCCCCATATATGATTCATGCTCACCCAACAAAATGTTATGACTCGATATGAGGCAGTTGAGATCATTATGCACTTGGAATCCAAACTTAGAGGAAAATAAACATCGACCAGGTTGGCACAGGTTCAGTCGCAACTAGCCAACCTAAAAATACAGTTGCAAGATATGGCCAAGGACAAAGTCATGCATGAACATGTGTGGTGCACTACATATCATTCATAAGGGAATCGACGAGATGAGTGTCCAGTCCTTCTAAATTATGTGGCAACATGTGCACCAAGTCCAATTCCATATGGATAGTCAGAATGGTGTGAAATATCTCGTCAATGGGGCCATGTGCCACCTTTCTGCCCCACCTTATAGAAGTATCAAGAAATGAATCACACCCTCTTTTGTGAATTCTCTAATTTCATCGACCATGATATGAATAACTATTTTTCCCTCCAGTTGATGCAAGATAATACTCAGGATGCATTCCAGGTACAATAGGAACAAAAGGGTGGTGCGCGTGGTGGTGGAAATAGAGGAAGATATCAAGGAATACCTTGAGGTGGGTATGGACATGACCACAGATGAGGATATGGTGGAGGAGGCAATAGACCCCCCACATGTTTCAATTGCGGTGATATTATTCATGTCTCATGATTCTAAACTACGTCGTGCATTCTCTATGCATATTGTTATAGTCCTGAACATGTAACTGAGGATTGTCCAAAATTTCTAAAGAAATGGGTGGAAAAGAAGGGTAATTGTAACATGGTACATGTAGTACCACACAAAAACAAGAAGAATAGGGAAGTGGACGTCCGGGTAGTAACCTGTGAAGGGGAAAAGACAAGGGCCGACTTCGAGCACGGAGAAGGTTTGGGTCTACAAACAAAGGGAAAGATCAGGAAGGCCCCCCATTCCCATCCTGAGTTTGATGCAACTTAGCATAAGTTATTTCCGCATGACATGCAAAGAGCCTTGGAGGAAGAACAAGCGAGAGAGTAGTTGCAATGCACGACTCAAAGGTATATTGAAGAAGCATGGGTCTGAGAGGAAGTTCAAAGGGATATGTAGAGATCACTAGAAGAATCACGGATTCACAAAGAAGTGTAATGGGAAAAACAAAGCTCACTAGAGGAATCTTGTGCGTGCAAAAAAATACAATGCACAACGAAGAGATATTTGGAGGAAGAACACATGCATGAAGAAATATAGCGCATGACCCAAATATCTATAAAAGAAGCACGCAGACAGACTGTTGTGATGCATTGAGTAGGAAGCATATGAACATCACCAAGAAGAGTTGCAATGCATAGCGTGCATATAATCCTTGCACAAACTCGATCGTATAGAAAAGGAAGAAGATAAATTCAATACCTTCTTGCATTATTTTTTGTGTTTTCTCATAGATCTCGAAGTTGCGAGTAAGTCAACTCAGATGTTAAATACTTGCATGAAAGAACAGGAGAGGAGACCATCATTTCAACTCCACTACCAAAAAGGGATGTTTGTGAGGTCATCAAGAAAAGGTGCACTAGTCGAGAGTTTAAGATGACAGTAGAGCTTGGTGGGTACGACATGGATGGAAACATGTTGGATGTAGGATCCGATGTGAACATTTTACCCAAGAAATCCTAGGAAGTGATAGGGAAACCTAAGTTGGTTTGGTTTCCCATTCATATTCTATTATCCAATCAGTATAATATCTACCCCATCGACTGGCTAGAGTAGTTAGAGGTGAATATAGAAGAAATAAACACAAAGGCCAAATTTGAAGTCATTGAAATCATGGATGAGTCATATCCCAACCCTGCATTGCTATGAATCAACCGATATTTTGGGAAAAACATGGTGTTGAATTTGAAAAAGAACCAAATTCCATTTGATATTGACACCCTACACGTGGTCATGCCACTTGATCCATATGAAGGAAACCGCTACAATGAGCTTGTCGACAAGGATTTGCAGAGCTTGACAATTGAAAATGTTTACAAGGTCATGGGGTGTAGGGAGGATTACATAAACCCCACCGTATACGGGGAATTAACTTGGAGGAGTGTCAAGTCTTATGACATAGATTCTGAAGATGCCTTAGATAGATGGAATTATAAGCTTTATGAGGTGTCAACAAGGCGATGTGCATGGATCACAAAGGTAGTGCTATGGATAGGATCTGAACTTTCTGACATCCCATGGTTTTATGACATTTAGTGATGCAAGAGCATCGCCTTCAAAGTCAAAATGCAAGCGTGGAGGCAAAGGAGTGACATCTCAGCATGACAGAGTTTCAAATCAGAAATTAACTCAGAATTAAATCAGGTTGTTGAGATATTTTGTAAACAACATTTTAAAAATGTAACTTGTTTGTAAAGTCATGAAGGACTATAAGGGGTTGTAGATATAGAGTGTTGACTCTTATCTGGAAATAAATGTTAGTTATTGTAATAGGATAGAGTAGGTAACCGCTAAGAGTTTGATAGATACGTTACAGACAGGACGACGAGTTCTCGTGGGGCCAGTCCTTAGATAGTTTGTTGTTGCATTGTAAAAATTTATGAGATTAGGAGGAGATGAGATGGAGATCAAATAGATCAGTAGAACAGAGTAGAGTAGAATAAATACTATGTAATTTTGTTTTCATGAATGAATAGAATAGACAGAATTGTCCCAAATCCTTGGACTGTGTTCATTTAACGGGTGATTGAAAGAATGTGATATTTTGTGTGTATGATTATTTTCATTTTCATTCATGTATGATTGTTCGAGAGGTTGACTGTATGAGTTCGTGACGAAACTGGATGAGTTTCAATTGTTTCTCTTATGAAAATTGTATGCAAGGTGTACATATCGAATGCAAGGAGTGTGTCGATTGAGTCTCGGATTGACTCACAGAAGTTCAGAGAGAACAAAGGAAACTTAGACCAGGTGCAAGGTGTTCACAACGTCCATAAGTGACCAAGCGTTGAAGAAACTGAAACAAAGGAATGCTCGGTGGGAAAGAAGAATTTATTTTCAAGAAATCCTTCGATCTGAGATATCAAAATCTCGAGGACACAAGGTGTGCATGGGGAATCAAAATCCTTTTAAGGACAAAGCTCATAAGGGATATCACTTTCACAAGTGTTGTCGATATCCAAGAGTTGAACTCACAGGAGGAGAAAAGGTTCAAAACTTTTGAACACTTAGAAAATCTTCTAAGTCAGAGAGATCAGAAGCTCAAGAGGAAGAGAGAAAATGGTCGTTGGATCACAGTGCAATGAATCAAAAACTGTCTGATCATAGTAAGGTGCACGATCCTTATCACTTAGCACACTCAGGGGAGAGAATTCACCAAGGGTTGAGAACTGAGATTTCCGAAGCCGAAAGAGCCAGAAACCCAAAGTAGAATCTCAGTCATCCGATCGCAGGAATAGATCTGAGCCGTTAGATTGTTCAGAGTAAACTTCAAGTGTCGGATTGCTAGAGTGGATCTAAGCCATCGGATACCGTGAATCCAAGAGGAGTCAAGTTTGAAACATGAGATTTATGAAGCATGGAGAGCTTAAGGGTCGAAGTGAATCTAGATCGTTGGATCTAGGAGGACACGTGTCCATAGGACAGAAGATATAAAGGAAGGTGAAGGTCTAAGTGTTGAAACACCTAAAACCTGAAGATTCGAAGAGCCGAGAGTTGTCAATCTATAGGTGGACACTTTTCAATATATTGAGAGCTCTAGGTAAAGTTGTTGTGGAGTTTTAGTTGAGAACTAAGACTGTCGAGCCCCAAAGACCTAAAGTGATTCAAGGCCGTCAGATCTAGGAGAGACGTGGCATAGATCCATGCACTATGGGTAAAGTCTCGAAGTAATCCTAGATCGTTAGATCAAGAGGACATGCAGAAGAAATCCACTTACTTCGCAGGGAGAGAAAAGTTGAGAGTTGAAAATTCTGAAGTTCGGATACGTGAAGGGATCACAGTCGTTGATCCGAAGAGGACACAGGTCAGTGGATTATATTCTTAGGATAAAAGCCAAAAAAGGAAAGGGTTGAAGTTGAGAACTCCAGAGTTTGGAGTTCTGAAGTGATCAACACCGTTGATTTCATGGGACAGGTGTTCGCAGATCGTCAACTCCAAAGGATTGGAGTACGAAAGAGAGCTAGGTTTGAGATTTCAAAATCGCGAAGTCCATAATTTCGAAGAGTTCACATCTCTTGATATCGAAGGGACAGATATGGCCCTTGGATTTGGAAGATGCGGATATGAACTATTAGTTTAGGAAGTGTCATCAAGATCGCAAGATCAATGATCCCGTAGCATTGCGGAGACACGAGTTGCACAAAGTTTAAAATATTGAGGGCAGGCCACAATCCAAACTGTGGTTTTGTCAGGAGAACATGTGGAGGCTGGAGGATCATTGCAGACCCAAAAGTAGTTTAACTTCAAACCACTTGTGGCTGCACCCGCAATCGTGTGGTCATTGCCCAAGGACATATCATGAGAGGGCTTATCTGAAAAGGACCTAACACCCATCACTCTAAGATTTCGTAGGAAATCGAAAGGAAAGGTCGCAGGTATCACAAGACCACATGAGAAGGACAAAAGGACCTACTTTTTATTAATACGTGGGACTATCAAGTTCTTAAATAGTCTCTTGACTCAGAGAATAGGATATCCTTTGAACAAGAGGTCGTGCAACCCTACAAGGGAGTAGGGGGGTTGCATCAAGTGGTATCAGAGCTAATATTGAGTTTGTTTGCAGATAGCAGACAAAGGAGAAAGGAGAAGAATTTATATCAATTGTGGTATCAAGAAAATTTTATTTTTGTTTGTAGGTGACGTAGTGGAATCATGCCACCTAGAAGGAATAAAGAGAATGCAGAAACGGAAGAAGAAATGAGGCGACTCCGAATGAGACTAGACACCATGGAAATAGCATAGAGGAGAGCACCAGAAATTGGAGATATCAGTGAAGATGAGAGTGTAGAAGAAAAGGTCGAAGAAAATGTAGCAGAGGAAGCTGCACAAGATCTCTTAATAAAAAAATTTCAAAGATAGGAGCCAGAGAAAGAATATAGGTACCAATGTATGAAGGCAATTTAGAAGTTTAAGAATTGTTAGATTGGGTACGTTCTATGGACAAATAATTTGATTATGAAGATGTCGAAGAAGACAAGATGGTCAAGCATACAATGACAAGACTAAAGGGTCATGCAACTCTATGGTGGGATGAATTGCAAGCCGAACACAGGAGCAATGGTAACCATAAAATTAAAAGTTGGTATAGGTGGTAGCTAAGTTGAAAGGAAAATTTTTCCCGAAGGACTATCAAATCAATCTATTCAGAAGATTGTAGAACCTGAGACAGAAGAACTTATCAGTGAAGGAGTACACTAAGGAATTTTATAGACTGAACATT
Source organism: Picea glauca (assembly GCA_000966675.3). Taxonomy (NCBI): domain Eukaryota; kingdom Viridiplantae; phylum Streptophyta; class Pinopsida; order Pinales; family Pinaceae; genus Picea; species Picea glauca. The sequence goes on along the minus strand of JZKD02S1780472.1, from coordinate 2,120 downwards.
AGGGTTGGATAGAAAGAGAATGAATATGAGAAAACAACCAGATATATCAATGGGTTGAGATATGAAATATAAGAGGAGATCAACATGGTGTCTGTCAATAAATTCAAGGGTGCTTATCAATAAGCATTGAAATATTAAGATAAATTGGCTAGAAAACAAAGCCAACGAAACAGAGGAGGAAACTCAATAAAAGGTAAGGGAACCAGCAAAGAGAAGTTCCAAAAGACGAAGCATGAAGCTGAAAAACAACATAGTCACCATGAGAAAGGTGGAAGTTCTAAAGAAGGACAACATGGAGGAAGAAGTTCATTTTCCAAAGGACGAGGAAGAGACAGAGGAGGCCTAGTTAAATGTTATACCTATGGAAAACAAGGACACAAATATTGGGAATGCCTCGAGAGAAAGAAAGAAGGAGGAGGTGAAGAACACGTTGTTGAAGCACAGAAGCATGTGGAAGCAGAAGCAGTAGAAGGAGGAAGGAACCTTGTGATGAGGAAGATTCTTCTTAAACTAGAGAAGGAACCAAAAGAACTATTTCAATGAACAAGCCTATTCAAAACTTCTTGCAAGACGAAAGACATAGTTTGCAAGGTGATTATAGACAGTGGGAACACTAACAATCTAGTATCCACATAGATGGTGGAGAAGTTGGAGTTGAAGACAACTACACATCCAAAACCATACAAGGTATCATTGTTGCATAAAGTACATCAAGTAATGGTAAGTCAACAATGCCAATTTGAATTTAAAATAGGAGGTTATAGGGATGAAATATTATGTGATGTAATTCGTATGGATGTCTATCATATTTTATTAGGGAGACCATGGCAGTTTGACTGAAAAGTTATTCATGATGGGATAAAGAATACTTATAACCTAGAAAAGAATGGTAGGACACATATGTTGTTACCAATAGAGGACAAAGAACAAAAGAGGGAAGCTAGTTCGAGTATACTTCTCATGAGTGGGAAGGAACTCTTGAATGAAATCAAGAAGGAGAAAGAAATACAATTTATTATAGTGAGGAAGCCTAGAGTTATCCTTACAAATACTTATGTGGAAGATTTTCCTGAAGAAATCCAGGAACTGTTAGAAAACTTTACTGACATAGTAGTGGATGAGTTACCTCACTCATTGCCACCCATTATAAGTATAATCCATCACATTGACCTTATTCTAGGAGTTAGTTTTCCAAACAAAGCAGCTTATAGGTTGACACCTAGAGAGAATGAGGAAGTCAAAATTCAAGTCCAAGATTTGTTGGATAAAGGTTTAGTCAGGGAAATCATAAGCCCATGTGTGGTACCAATTGTGTTAAGTCCAAAGAAGGATGGAGGATGGAGAATGTGTACAGATCCCAAAGCCATCAATAAGATAACCATTATGTACAGATTTCCTTTACTGGGGATGTATGATTTGATGGATTGTTTGAGTGGAGCAAGCTATTTTTCCAAGATAGACAGTGGATATCATCAAATAAGAATGAGAGAGGGAGATGAATGGAAAACATCATTCAAGACAAATGAAGGATTGTTTGAATGGCTGGTCATGCCATTTGGGTTGATAAATGCACCAAGCACATTTATGAGATTGATGAATGAAGTGTTGAAATACTTCATAGGAAAAAATTTCATAGTATATCTGTATGACATACTAATATTCAGTAAGACAAAGAGAGAACACTTAAGACATCTGACAACAATGATAGAAAAGTTGCAGCAGGAAAAATTGTTGATAATTCTGAAGAAAAATTATTTTATGAAGATAGAACTCATATACTTGGGTTTTGTGATTTCTTCAAATGAATTGAATATGGATCCATAAAAGGTGAGAGCAATGAGAGAATCATCATCGCCAAGCATCATATTCTAGGTAATAATCTTTCATGGGTTAGCAAGCTTTTATAGAAAGTTTATCAGAAATTTCAGTGGTATATGTGCACCCATGCTGGACACTATGAAGAAGAAACACAAGTCCTTCGGTTGGACAGAGGAAGATGAAAAAGGTTTCAAAGTGTTGAAGGAGAAGATCACAAAACAACCAATTCTGGTCTTACCAGATTTTGGAAAAACATTTCAAGTGAGATGTGATGCAAGTGGATTAGCTATTGGAGCAGTCTT
>JZKD02S1780461.1:64635-104026 GCA_000966675.3 Picea glauca | reverse complement strand
CTTGGGTCAACAAAATAAATTTCATCCTTCCTATTTCAATGATAGGAGTAGCTTCAAGGGACAATCCTCTTCTTCTTCTAAAAATACGAGGATTTTAGGACATGAACATGAAAACCAAAGACTTAGAAGAAGGGAGGTTACTGTCAATTTATAGGATGCCTTTGGATAGATTCCCAACATTCACAGATACTTTTATCTTGTTAAACTACCTCCCAAGAGCGTTCAAGATCAACCCGTGTACTAGAAATTTCTAGGATAGTATTGAATAAATTCAAGACAATGCTAGTTTGGTATTTAATATTGTGTTCAATATTAGTCTTCCTTGTAGAAGGAACTATCATGAGAAAATCAGTCAAAGAGTATTCAAAAGAAAAAGAAAAAAGATTCAAAGATAATCTTGAATATAAACAACCAGAGATATATGGAAGATCTCCCCAGTATGGTTACAAAATAAATGTTGAGGAAAAGGTATGAAACATATTACTCAATCATTTTTAGATCTTTCATGGCTAGGAAAAGATAGTTGGGAATGTCACCCGATATTTATAGGCTCAAAAACATTCACTCAATCGAAAAGTATCAATTACAAGGACTAAGGCTAGTTTTATAATTTATGTTGTAATGTAAAATAAAATTTATATTAAGCTAATAGAATTTATATAGATTTTACAATAAAGTGAACATGTAGATCAAAATAAAAAAGAGGAACCAAGTCATGAAAACACATGTATGAGACAGAACAATAATCTGATTATATTTGTGTATTTATCTTTACAAACCCTTGTGTGAAAGTATAGACCAAAGTTAGATTTAGAGATCTCCAATGGGAACCAAACAAAAAGACTCCAACAATAAAATAAAATAGAAATTAATGATCTTGATCAGCTTTCCACAAACTCCTAACATTTTGACTCTGCAAGATATCCTTTATTAGCAATGAAAACTAATTCACAAACAGAAAAGAATACACAAAATATCAAGGATGGATCAACACCTCTAAAACAAGCATCTCAAAAGTATGATTTAGTCTTGAACCTTGTTGTCTACAATGAGACCCTTATGTCAAAAATAGGATTAGGATTTCAATTAAACTCATAAATGAATGAAAACTAAAACTATCTCATTTAACTCAAGAGAAAAACTTCATCTTGTTTTTCTCCTTCTATTCTCCCTTGTCTCTTCATCCGATTGAGTTTTTATTCTTTCGCAATCAGCTGAAGTAGTTCAACTACTTTCTTTAGTTAAGTCAAATTGAATTAACAAATTAGTTTAGGAGAAATAAATAATAATAATATATAAATAAGGGTCTTAATTAAAAATGACTAAATAGGTGGGACCCCTTGTGACTCCCATCATTTCTTCTTGCTAACCATCAAATACAAAGTATAAAAATAATCATTTAGATCATATAACACCCTTGTCTCTCACATGGATATCATTTAAGGAAATATTAAATATCAACCATAATTTGTATCATATCCCAAAAAAGAATATATCCACATTATCCATAAAATATCCAAAAATAAGACTTGTTGTCCAAAATATGTTGAAAACCATCAAATATTTTCCTCATCACTGAAAATCATAACAATAAGCATTTAAAAACCATATTTTCTATTTTTCGAGGAATGTTTCCTTCTCTCATTGTTGTCTCCCTTAGACTTTTCTTAAGTAGCTCGTGGTTGATTAGACCCTTGGGGTTGTATTTCGTTGATCGCATGAGAGCAATCATATTTTAAGTAGAGGCATGAAGACACAGATTTAGAGGAATCAATAGATGGAATAGAGGGGGAGGTCGTTGATTTTCCTTTGTCTTGCACACGTTGCAGGATATCCAATTTTAATATCTTGCTATCGTGCGAGGACTGTAATGGAAAAACAACAGGAGCAATTTGAACATTGGGATTAACTGGTGGTTGTAGAGGAAATGACACAATGGTCCAACCAAAGTGTTGTGAAATAGGATGGTGGACAATTTCTTTCCAACCATATATAGCGGGAACTTCGGGATGCAATAACACATGTGGAGGAACGAGAATGCTAGGAAAATTCTGAGGCTGAAATGGGGGTCTGTTGGGTCGAGGATGCAAGATACCATGGAAAACCAAATTAAAAAACTGATCTTGAAACAACTGGTTCAACTCTTGTGGATCAACATAAAAATTAATAGAAAATGGAGGCCTTCTATGGCCTCCCTGCTAGGTACCCGTCCATCTGTTATTTCGGTGATTTATCCCTCTATTGAAATAACTCATCCTATGGGAACAATTTGACAGTCATGAAGTTATTAATAAACCATACATGAAAATCTAATTACATAAATCAAAATATGGCTCTCGAATTTACTACGAGACACATGCAATCCATCCATAACATGTCATTTATTAATTTGCATGTGAACAGGGAATTGATAGGGTTCATGGGGAATATGGATGGCTTGTATTTAGTAGAAAAAATGATATCATGTAGGGGAATTAATATATTAATAATGTTCAAACAATTAATAAAACAATCAACTGTGTATTTAAAAATATCCATAACATCAGTCCTCAACCCTTGCCACTATCAACTTCCTGTCATTTCCATATAGGCTCCTCTTCCAGACAAATATCACAGAACACATAATGAATAAGTGAAATTGGGATCGTGTAGGGGGTGTATTCAGTGAAAAATGGTAGAATGGGGGGGGGTATCTAACGGATACTGTTCAAATGATACATCAACCATGCCATCTATGATATCAATTCAAAATCTAACTTTTTTATTGTTCAAAAATTTAAAATTTAAACAATACTTTGTTACCCAAAAAAACAACCCAAAATTGATGCTTGCTTCACAAAAATGCTCACTTTCCTTATAACTGTATTACACAGGAACCAGTTTCCCAGAAATAAAAATAATCATAATAAAAAAATTCATGTATATAATGGAATTGAAAAATGAGTTGCCTCATAATCACCACATGAAATACAAAAACAGTCTTGAACTAGACAGGCTACAACAATAATATCAAAATTGGCAAGGTCCTTAAAACCCACAAGGTACCGTGAACTGCCCCCAAAAAAACCTTGTATATAACCATAATTTTAATCGAACCACAATTCCTCAAACTTCCTCATCCTATTTCATTCTGGTTCGGAGACTTCACTCAAGAATCACATAACTTATAAACATGTGCCCTTTTCTAATTACATAAAAAATGGAAAGTTCATATTATAACAATAGTTTTCACATTTCTATCGAACTCATAACTTCATATGTACATACTATAACTTCAAGCGAATATGTGAGTCCAACACTTCCTCTATAAATCAAATGACCAATCAAAACCTGTGCTCAAACAAAAGAGAATGAAATAGTGGTTCCATCAAATTCTGAGTATGAAACGCTTTCACGATAATGCATAGGGTTCAATGCAATAGTGGATAGTAGGTGGCAGAAAAAAGCAGGCTAAAAACCAGAGGTTTTGGCCCGAAAAGAGCACGAAACATTTTACTCCCCTCACAATATTCCACATTAATACTCACATAGTTGGGACTATGTGCAGGCGTATTATCCAGGAAAACCAACAATCTTAACATGCCGGCAGAGTGTCCACAAAATCCCACAAGAAAGAGGTAGAGAGAACCCATTTTTGAAAAGGGAAGAAAACCCAAAACAAGGGACCAGAGGCAAAGTAGGTCTGGGAGTATCGCGAACCACATTCTTTCCATATCAAAATTGCAAACAACTACACCAGTAAAAGACACCCATGACTCATTTAATTACAATGGTATCACAACAACCACCACAGGAAAACAAAACTTGAAAATCAACCAACACACAGTCCAAATTCATTTTAACATTTTTGAAAATACACAGACTGTGAGAAAAAAAGAGCCAACTATTTACTTAAAGAGAAGAGTTAATGTTCATGGATGGTAGAGCAAGAAAACCCCATACCTATGTAAAATATTTCTTAAGAATAAAATACCATCTTGTATACCTACTCCACGATCGAGCAAAGTTGAGAAAAAACAACCAACAAAGCGAAATGAAAGAATGAAGAGGGTGGCGGGATCAAGGTGAGTTTGAATGATGTGCATTTATTTCACTTCTCTTCTCCATTCACATTTCATTCATGGTTAGTACGATCCAATCACACTATAGATCTCATCACTCTTTATCATTCAAATCGATTAATGAAACCAACTATACCAAAGATTCCATATGTTCCAATTTAACAATGCGCTAAGCCTTGTCACTATCCCCATTTCACATGTAACAATTTGCTAGTGATACAACCAATATTTTGATTAAACCAATGTGCACAACAATTGTTTAAAAAACTCCAATGTGACATAACTCAAATATTTTGTTGGGGATAACATATTCCAACATGGATTCCAATTCAAATAATGTATGTACCGTTGTAGTATGAAGTCACGACATCACACATATAACTTAAGCATGGAGTTTAGGTCCTCTCTCAAAATAAATGTAACATAATAATACTTGTGAGTGTTACATAAAACAAGAACATTCCTTTTTAAATCATATCACCCTTATCATCATATTTGATTAATCATTCTGATAGATGTTTTAAATGCAAATAAATTGTAGGGCTCATCTCAACCAACTTATAAGAATGTAACTCGTAATTATTGTTTCTTTGTCATAGTCACATAAGTTTCACCATGGGTCCCACTAAATATAGTTAAATAATAATTCATAAGGCGCTTGCAACCATTTTCAAGAAGGTACCCTATGTTGCGCTTTTGAACATCGACAGACAGGTCAAGAGAACCAATAAAGTATTGGAAAATTTTATTACAAAGATAATGGCCAGTCATTTTAGATATTAGGATGATCAATTGTCAGAATATACATGGGCTTACATGGAAACTTAGAGAAATACAATAGGCTTCTCTCCATTTGAGTTGGTATTTGGTAAGTGTCTGATATTTCCAATTGAATATGAAGTTGGCACACTTAGAACTGGTGTACAAGTTAGTATGCATTTGGTGGCATCATATAAGCATCGAGTAGAACAACTCAATGAGCTTGATGAAATCAATTTGACTTCATATTTGACACTTATGTTTGACTCCAATTTTAAATTTTTTTAGGGAAAACTTCACACTAGATGGTTGGGCCCTTATGAGGTAGATACAATCTTTAAAAATGGAACTGTTAAATCGATAACCATGGACAGAGAACACACTCCTTTGCTTGCCAATGGACATCGTCTATGGTTATATCATCATCTGACCTCAAGGGACTCTTCCATCAAATAGGTTTCTTCCAGCCTACATGTAGAAATGTTGCACAAGGAAGGCAAATCCTCCACACCTTAAGCTCCATAAATAAAATAAATAAACAAATAAATTTATAATTGTGAAAACCCCCCAAGGGTGCAGTTGGAAAGATGTTGGTTGAAAACAACCTTGCTGGCCGCTGACATATGCTTAAAATAAATAAATAAATTCATATATATAGGTCTTTTTCATTCCTTTTATGTTCCAATATTGATGTTAAATCTTCAATTATGGTATAGTATGACCTTTTTATTCTATAGGAATGATGTTTTAACTTCTATAGAAAGTTGTTACTTGTCAAGTAACATCATGATCAATTTCTGAAATTTGTCTAAATAACCACACAAGACACGAAGTAAACAACACAATCAACTATTGAAACTTGTATAAATTTTATCACGAATAATGCTCGAACTTGTCCAAATAGCAACACAATCTATTGTCATTATCATGAACATCACCATTCAACTTGTGCCTTTTTTTTTCAAATTGTCAATTCCAACGCGACTAGTGGTATGCCATGTCCAAACTTGTGGCATGATTCAAGCATACTCTGCACTGCTTCAACTTGTCAGTGGCCATTACACATCACTTGTCTACCAAAAGTTCTTCCAAGTCCATCGTCAATTTGAGAGCTACCACAACTACTTTTCACCGATACGGTTCTATCACAAGTTACCATCACAGGCTCTTTAACATTATTGCACGACCATAAATCAATTCATTTCCATGACTGTCACACATACCACAATCTACGAACACTTATGATAAGCTCTGATAGGTATTATTTGACTCAACACCTCATTAGTAATTAAAATAATTTTAATTTATGGATTAGCTTACAGTATTCCCCATGAAAGGACATGGTCGTCCAATATGCCAGCTAGGGAGAGGTGATGATGTCGTAACCTGTACCTTTTTTCCACTTGTGTCCACCCATATTTTCCAATTGCGACATGGAAAGAAGCACATGCACCTATTAAATTCAAACCGAAACTTTCCAAAATTGAACAAAAATCCTACACCACCCCTCGTATTTCCTTGCATGCACAAACTAAAACTGGTTGCAGCTACAACACTAAAACAATACAACAAAAACCTACCAATTGGGCCATCTATAAACCAAAAGAATGGGAGGAGTAGTAGTATGCCATGAACCAGGGGACATGGAGAAATTATAGAAAAATAGAGCAGACTATCAATTGTTTTAAGAAGCACGGTGGATAGTGTTAACCCATAGGATGTACAGCATCAAGGTCTTCCCTCTTTTTTAATGTTTTGTTAGTTTTTACTCAGAAATACTCGATTGGTCTTAGTCAGTTAGGTAATTAGTCTTTCTTATATCAGTCATGTATTAAAAATCTTATCTTTGATTCATAGCATTATGATCTCAAGGTTTTGAGTCATGTGTTCTATTAATAAATCATGGTTTGGGTTTTATATCCTAGGTCTATGAAGCTAATCTAAAAGACCTGTACAAGGGTGTTCATGTCACTATGGTACTAGTCATCGTTTGTAAAATGGGAAAGGTTTGGATCTTATCTACATGTTTTCTAGTCAAAGGGTAACTTGAAGCTTATTCTTGCGACCATACCTCCATTTTTTTCAAACTTCCTATTCGTTGTGAACTGCACTTGTTGTTAATTATCTGTGCTACCAACTAGATGCACTATGAATCCCTTGTTTTTGTTAGTTGATAAAACCGTAGCTAACATTATTTTCACTCATGTTTGAAAAAAATTATTTCACTCAATATCATATTCCTCTCCATACCTTTGAAATTGCAAATCCTTCTCATGAAATACCTATTCTAAAATTCGTTACTGCAAACTTAATCAGCGCAATGCGAACTGAGAAATTGTGCTACAAACTCCATGTTTTACATAGTTTCTCCAAATTTGTGTTTATTTGATATTTCATCTAGTTTTGCATTGTCATATTTTCCTCCAATGTCCTAGCTTCAGTATTATTTCAGTTTTTGCAGTGTTTCTTTAGGATAAAATCCTTTTGCGAGCAAACCCTTATTTTTTCAAAATCAAGGAGTAAAACCCTAGATTCATCAGTTTCAATCACATACTCTGGTATCAATTGTTATCAAAGGGGGGGTTTTGAATTAGCTATCATGGACACTCAGCAAGGGAATAAGACTCACATAGGAGGTGATATTGTCAAGGTTTATCCCCATGACCTGCAACTAATAAATTTGCATGGGGATAAACCTTGACAATATCACCTCCTTTATGAGTCTTATTCCCTTGCTGAGTGTCCATGATAGCTAATTCAAAACCCCCCCGTAAGAAGATGCAGAGAGGACACCGTGAGGTTTCCAAGAAGTTTGCAGTTAATTTCAATGGGGTAAAGACCAAAGTTGATACAATGGATTTTGAGGTTATAGAGCAGTCCATTTCCACAACTATAGAGATACCAGTTCAGGGAGAAAAATGGTTCAAGGTCATGTCTCTAAAGTATGGATTTTCTAAGGATTTCTTAAAGCCTGAATATCACGAAGATACTCTATCCAAGGGAGTGCCTAGAAATCATATGCTGGATTATTTTGATAACATGATCAAAGTTTCTCAGAGGTATTTTACTTGAGAATCTAGGTTTAATATGGTCTATCAATACCATATTAGACTATTGATGCATTTTACTGGAAAAGATCCCTTGAATCTACCCTTATATCTTCTCAAAATCCATGGGAAGATGTCATATAGGGTTCAAGACAATTCCAAGAAGGTGGATACCAATGTATTACATTATGGTATAATCAATATGCTAGTGTTAGAAGATCTGAAAAAGACTAATAGTGATTGGTATGCTTTCCTAGTTGCATCAGGATTTCAGCAAGATGTTGTCAACACACCACAAACAAAGAGAAAGGAAGCTACCTCTGTTGAAAAGATTGTGCACACAGAGCCCAATAAAAGGAGGAATATGGTTAAAAAGGAAAAGTCATCTCAGTTAATTGATAATATAGGTGAAGTCCCTTTACAACCTCTTGATGAAGAAAATTATCCTATGGAAAAGTGTTCAGTTGTGAAGACATCCTCTAGCAAAGCAAGGAATATGAAGGGAAATAAACTTGTTTTTTCTCCACCTATTGCTACAAAATCTATTAGGCCTAGAAGGCCATTCACCAGATCAACAACAAGGAAGCATGTATCTAAGGAAGAGGGTGCATCCAAAGCACCAAATCAACAATTAGTCAAAACCAATCCTCTTAAAGAGCCAATAGAAATTATTGAAATCAAGTCTCCTTCTCATGAAAGTGATCCAACTTTCAAAAGGCTCAGGAGGTAGCTGAAATATGTAAGGTATGAAAATGAATAGTTGAAAAAGGAAAATTTGCAGGCTAGGATTCAACTAAAGGAAAATATAGATCAATTTTTCTATGGTGTCTTATATATGTAGGCTTATAACCCTAAGGAGTATTTGTGTCTGATGTTGCTATAATTATGCCCATATTCTATTTTTGCAAGTCACATTCATGACTTAGAGGTTGTAGTAGGAATTAATTAAGTTTTTAAGGATTCTTGCACATTTTTTGCATCAGTTGCTATGTTTTGAAGTAAAAATGACATCTAAAGGAAGGTTTGTAGCACATCCTGTTGAAGGCGCAACGAACTGCTAAAATTGCAAAAGTTTGCAGTGCACTCGCTGCGAGCTTGACAGTTAGTTGGAATTCAAGTTGTAGGAGTGTTGTTAGAAGAGGTTCGAGTAACTCCTCAAAGATAAATTAGACATCAAGGGACATGCGTGCCTAATATATAGCTCCATTAAATCTTCATGCAATGAGTTGGCTGCAGTTGTATTTATTACTTCCAATAACCTCTTGAAATCTAGCAGTTTGTTAGATTTTGGTTTGTTTGTCTATTGCCACACCTCTCCTAGGTGCATGATCCAATGTAGGAGTTAGGTGGCAAATCCTAGAGGGACATTTGTTGTTATTTTCTATTTAATATGTAATCTAAATCCATAGGGAGGTTCGAGTGGGTCTTGTGAGAGTCATACTACTGTTTCAGACTGTAAAATCTTTCTAGATGATGTATGTATAGATTTAAGACTCTTGAATGGTTAATGATCATCTTGTCTTCTACTTTTACATGTTATTCTTCTCTCTTGTTTTGATATTGTCTACTGGTAAATCATTTATGTTTAGTGCTTGTTTCATTGAAATTACAATGATTGATTTATTGTCTTTTGTTGATGCAAGTGTTTTCAAAACATATCATCTTGTTAACCTAGAGGTTCCTTGTTAGTGAGATTTCCTCTATATGTGTGCCAAAGTGCCTGAAGTAGCTTGGTTCATATATTCACATTTTCTTCTTCATTCTTCCATCTTTTCACTACTAGTTTGTAAACTGGTTAGAGATTGTTCAAGCCTTGCTTGTTGAAGTATGTTTTATGGAGTTTTTTGTGTTGATACTTTGAACTGAGTTTCTCATTCATGCGCTACACCTAAAAATAAAAATATTCTATTTTAAAAACTATAAAATATGATGGGTATTAGGCTCACACATATAGCAGTCTAGGTGAAACTTCTAGTGCTAACATTTTTGGCGTCGTTGTTGGGGATGAAGTTGAAGAATGACAAAGATTATATCCAGTATTTGATGGTGAACAAATACCACTGACATAGTATAGGCAACATCATTCACCTAGAGACTCTATTCCATGAAGGAAAGATCTAGTGACGACTCCACAATTTCATAATGTCAAAGGAATTTGATGTTTTTTTGGCTCAAAGGTTTGCACCTCTTAACTTTTCTACAGTTCCTGGTTTCCCAAATCTAGTACTTCATATATTAGAATGGGGATATATTCTGTCTATATTCAGATAAAGGAAGGAGGATAATCCTGCACAACACCTCATTCTGTTTCATCAATGTATGGAATAGTTAGATATACATCATGCAGATGTGCTCATGAAAAGTTTCATGTATTCACTAGAAGGAGATACTTGAGGATGGTATATATCTCTTCCTTCATAAATTGTTTCATTATTACAAGATTTTCATACCGTGTTTCATCATCATTTCAAAATATTTTATCCATTTGATCTTCTTTTTGAAAAATTGTTGTAAAGAATTTGAATTCTACATCCAACATTCTTTTAGTAATTCTTCTGGTTATAAGGATGAAGAAAATAAAACTATTGAGAATGTAGAGGTGGAATCATCCCCATGTAAAACCTTCTCTAGTTCTTTAGTTTTGAAAGAACATTCCAATGATTGTCTTAATGATAAGGATGTTGGTGATAGCAATATTGTAGACACATTTGTCCTTGACCTAAATGTCTCTAGCAGTTTTGAGGCTGCTCCAAATTTTCATGAATATTAAGTTGTTTTTTTTAAGTATTCATATGCCAAAGAACTCATGTACACATGATCATATGATAGCTATGAAAATGATGTTTTTCATGAATAAATAGCTGCAAAAGAATATTTTCCTCGGGTATTTCAAGAGGTTTCCTACGATGTGTTTTCACCTTTGATTGAAGAGAAGGATGATAAACAGATCCCCCAGCTTGTGTGTATTCAAATTTAACATGTTTATGATAAATTTGAAAATATACTTACTCTCATAAAAGATCATGAAGACAAGCTTCATTTTGAGCCTTCACTTGAAATATTTGATAGCGATGGAAATATATTGCAATAGTCTTTTGTTTTTAAGAATATTAGAGATCATAATGTTATTCACATAGCAGATTCAATATAGTGTCATCCTTGTCCTTTAGATCAGCCCAAAATATTTTTTCACGAGTTTCGTGATCCAATAGCCAATTGGATGGAGTCTCGGTTTTCAAAAGCTTCATACACTGACAGTTTGGGCATGGTATTTCTTTGCTACTAGGAGTATGATATGTCTAAGACATTTTTTTCGTACACATTAAATTCTTTTTATATTTTCTTAGACATCTGCAAGGATAAATCCATGCCAAGAAATCAGTTGCTTGATTGACTATTTTGGAAATTTGTATATACATGAGAAAAGTGTTTTCCAACTAGTTAGTATAGGAATAGTAAATAAATAATCTTGATGTTTCAATCATTTCCTTCAGTTTGGACAATGTGGTCATATTATAGTTTGAGGTTGGTTTTCAACAGTTTTTTTTTTACATTTTGTTTTTAGTTTGAGAAATTTGCAAAGTTTTTTAATGAGATGAATGACTCCATGTCCAATGTAATAGAAGCTGGACTCAATGAGATTATTTAACTTGTAGGATCATGAACAATTGCTTGAAATCATAATTATATTCAGAATTTAGTTAAGCCAATGGAACTGAAGGTTCCTGGAAGCTCATAGGGAGCATGGCATCACCAGTAGGAGCTATATGTTAACACATAGGATGTACAACGTCAAGGTCTTCCCTCTTTTTTAATTTTTTGTTAGTTTCTGCTTAGAAAGACTCCATTGGTCTTAGTCAGTTAGATAATTCTTTCTGATATCAGTCATGTTTTAAAAATCTTAGCTTTGAGTCATAGAATTATGATCTCAAAGTTTTTAGTCATCTGTTCTATTAATAAATCATGGTTTTGGTTTTATATCCTAGGTCTATGAAGCTAATCCGAAAGACATGTATAAGGGTCTTCATGTCACTATGGTACTAGTCATCATTTGTAAAGTGGGAAAGGTTTGGGTCTTATCTACATGTTTTCTGGACAAAGGATAACTTGAAGCTTATTTTTGCGACCATAACTCCATTTTTTGCAAACTTCCTATTCGTTGTGAACTGCACTTGTTTATAATTATCTGCACTGCGAATCCCCTATTTTTCTTAGTTGATAAAACCGTAGCTAAACTTGTTTTCACTCATGTTTGAAAAACATTATTTCATTCAAGATCATATTCCTCTCCATACCTTTGAAATTGCAAATCCTTCTCATGAAAGACCTAGTCTAAAATTCATTACTGCAAACTTAATCAGCGCAGTTTGAACTGATAAATCATGCTACAAACTCCAAGTTTTACATACTTGCTCCAAAATTTTGTTTATTTGAGATTTCATTCAATTTTGGGTTGTCATCTTTTTCCCCAATCTCCTAGATTCGGTCCTATTTCATTTTTTGCAATGTTGCTTTAGCACAGAATCCTTTTGCCATCAAACCTTTATTTTTGCAAAATCAAGCAGTAAAACCCTAAATTCATCAGTTTCTATTACATACTCTAGTAGAAAATGTTATCAGAGGGGGGGTTCGACTTAGCTTTCATGGANCTATATAGACTACCAATAACCAATGAGGTTGAAGGTTGGGATGATGAAGCACCTCCAACACCACTAGCACCACCCACGGATGTCATTTTGGAAGTGATGGGTAAGGGAGAAAAGGGTGAGATGGAAGAATCAAACAAAGTCCTCCTTAGAGTGTTTTCTTGGGTCAACAAAATAAATTTCATCCTTCCTATTTCAATGATAGGAGTAGCTTCAAGGGACAATCCTCTTCTTCTTCTAAAAATACGAGGATTTTAGGACATGAACATGAAAACCAAAGACTTAGAAGAAGGGAGGTTACTGTCAATTTATAGGATGCCTTTGGATAGATTCCCAACATTCACAGATACTTTTATCTTGTTAAACTACCTCCCAAGAGCGTTCAAGATCAACCCGTGTACTAGAAATTTCTAGGATAGTATTGAATAAATTCAAGACAATGCTAGTTTGGTATTTAATATTGTGTTCAATATTAGTCTTCCTTGTAGAAGGAACTATCATGAGAAAATCAGTCAAAGAGTATTCAAAAGAAAAAGAAAAAAGATTCAAAGATAATCTTGAATATAAACAACCAGAGATATATGGAAGATCTCCCCAGTATGGTTACAAAATAAATGTTGAGGAAAAGGTATGAAACATATTACTCAATCATTTTTAGATCTTTCATGGCTAGGAAAAGATAGTTGGGAATGTCACCCGATATTTATAGGCTCAAAAACATTCACTCAATCGAAAAGTATCAATTACAAGGACTAAGGCTAGTTTTATAATTTATGTTGTAATGTAAAATAAAATTTATATTAAGCTAATAGAATTTATATAGATTTTACAATAAAGTGAACATGTAGATCAAAATAAAAAAGAGGAACCAAGTCATGAAAACACATGTATGAGACAGAACAATAATCTGATTATATTTGTGTATTTATCTTTACAAACCCTTGTGTGAAAGTATAGACCAAAGTTAGATTTAGAGATCTCCAATGGGAACCAAACAAAAAGACTCCAACAATAAAATAAAATAGAAATTAATGATCTTGATCAGCTTTCCACAAACTCCTAACATTTTGACTCTGCAAGATATCCTTTATTAGCAATGAAAACTAATTCACAAACAGAAAAGAATACACAAAATATCAAGGATGGATCAACACCTCTAAAACAAGCATCTCAAAAGTATGATTTAGTCTTGAACCTTGTTGTCTACAATGAGACCCTTATGTCAAAAATAGGATTAGGATTTCAATTAAACTCATAAATGAATGAAAACTAAAACTATCTCATTTAACTCAAGAGAAAAACTTCATCTTGTTTTTCTCCTTCTATTCTCCCTTGTCTCTTCATCCGATTGAGTTTTTATTCTTTCGCAATCAGCTGAAGTAGTTCAACTACTTTCTTTAGTTAAGTCAAATTGAATTAACAAATTAGTTTAGGAGAAATAAATAATAATAATATATAAATAAGGGTCTTAATTAAAAATGACTAAATAGGTGGGACCCCTTGTGACTCCCATCATTTCTTCTTGCTAACCATCAAATACAAAGTATAAAAATAATCATTTAGATCATATAACACCCTTGTCTCTCACATGGATATCATTTAAGGAAATATTAAATATCAACCATAATTTGTATCATATCCCAAAAAAGAATATATCCACATTATCCATAAAATATCCAAAAATAAGACTTGTTGTCCAAAATATGTTGAAAACCATCAAATATTTTCCTCATCACTGAAAATCATAACAATAAGCATTTAAAAACCATATTTTCTATTTTTCGAGGAATGTTTCCTTCTCTCATTGTTGTCTCCCTTAGACTTTTCTTAAGTAGCTCGTGGTTGATTAGACCCTTGGGGTTGTATTTCGTTGATCGCATGAGAGCAATCATATTTTAAGTAGAGGCATGAAGACACAGATTTAGAGGAATCAATAGATGGAATAGAGGGGGAGGTCGTTGATTTTCCTTTGTCTTGCACACGTTGCAGGATATCCAATTTTAATATCTTGCTATCGTGCGAGGACTGTAATGGAAAAACAACAGGAGCAATTTGAACATTGGGATTAACTGGTGGTTGTAGAGGAAATGACACAATGGTCCAACCAAAGTGTTGTGAAATAGGATGGTGGACAATTTCTTTCCAACCATATATAGCGGGAACTTCGGGATGCAATAACACATGTGGAGGAACGAGAATGCTAGGAAAATTCTGAGGCTGAAATGGGGGTCTGTTGGGTCGAGGATGCAAGATACCATGGAAAACCAAATTAAAAAACTGATCTTGAAACAACTGGTTCAACTCTTGTGGATCAACATAAAAATTAATAGAAAATGGAGGCCTTCTATGGCCTCCCTGCTAGGTACCCGTCCATCTGTTATTTCGGTGATTTATCCCTCTATTGAAATAACTCATCCTATGGGAACAATTTGACAGTCATGAAGTTATTAATAAACCATACATGAAAATCTAATTACATAAATCAAAATATGGCTCTCGAATTTACTACGAGACACATGCAATCCATCCATAACATGTCATTTATTAATTTGCATGTGAACAGGGAATTGATAGGGTTCATGGGGAATATGGATGGCTTGTATTTAGTAGAAAAAATGATATCATGTAGGGGAATTAATATATTAATAATGTTCAAACAATTAATAAAACAATCAACTGTGTATTTAAAAATATCCATAACATCAGTCCTCAACCCTTGCCACTATCAACTTCCTGTCATTTCCATATAGGCTCCTCTTCCAGACAAATATCACAGAACACATAATGAATAAGTGAAATTGGGATCGTGTAGGGGGTGTATTCAGTGAAAAATGGTAGAATGGGGGGGGGTATCTAACGGATACTGTTCAAATGATACATCAACCATGCCATCTATGATATCAATTCAAAATCTAACTTTTTTATTGTTCAAAAATTTAAAATTTAAACAATACTTTGTTACCCAAAAAAACAACCCAAAATTGATGCTTGCTTCACAAAAATGCTCACTTTCCTTATAACTGTATTACACAGGAACCAGTTTCCCAGAAATAAAAATAATCATAATAAAAAAATTCATGTATATAATGGAATTGAAAAATGAGTTGCCTCATAATCACCACATGAAATACAAAAACAGTCTTGAACTAGACAGGCTACAACAATAATATCAAAATTGGCAAGGTCCTTAAAACCCACAAGGTACCGTGAACTGCCCCCAAAAAAACCTTGTATATAACCATAATTTTAATCGAACCACAATTCCTCAAACTTCCTCATCCTATTTCATTCTGGTTCGGAGACTTCACTCAAGAATCACATAACTTATAAACATGTGCCCTTTTCTAATTACATAAAAAATGGAAAGTTCATATTATAACAATAGTTTTCACATTTCTATCGAACTCATAACTTCATATGTACATACTATAACTTCAAGCGAATATGTGAGTCCAACACTTCCTCTATAAATCAAATGACCAATCAAAACCTGTGCTCAAACAAAAGAGAATGAAATAGTGGTTCCATCAAATTCTGAGTATGAAACGCTTTCACGATAATGCATAGGGTTCAATGCAATAGTGGATAGTAGGTGGCAGAAAAAAGCAGGCTAAAAACCAGAGGTTTTGGCCCGAAAAGAGCACGAAACATTTTACTCCCCTCACAATATTCCACATTAATACTCACATAGTTGGGACTATGTGCAGGCGTATTATCCAGGAAAACCAACAATCTTAACATGCCGGCAGAGTGTCCACAAAATCCCACAAGAAAGAGGTAGAGAGAACCCATTTTTGAAAAGGGAAGAAAACCCAAAACAAGGGACCAGAGGCAAAGTAGGTCTGGGAGTATCGCGAACCACATTCTTTCCATATCAAAATTGCAAACAACTACACCAGTAAAAGACACCCATGACTCATTTAATTACAATGGTATCACAACAACCACCACAGGAAAACAAAACTTGAAAATCAACCAACACACAGTCCAAATTCATTTTAACATTTTTGAAAATACACAGACTGTGAGAAAAAAAGAGCCAACTATTTACTTAAAGAGAAGAGTTAATGTTCATGGATGGTAGAGCAAGAAAACCCCATACCTATGTAAAATATTTCTTAAGAATAAAATACCATCTTGTATACCTACTCCACGATCGAGCAAAGTTGAGAAAAAACAACCAACAAAGCGAAATGAAAGAATGAAGAGGGTGGCGGGATCAAGGTGAGTTTGAATGATGTGCATTTATTTCACTTCTCTTCTCCATTCACATTTCATTCATGGTTAGTACGATCCAATCACACTATAGATCTCATCACTCTTTATCATTCAAATCGATTAATGAAACCAACTATACCAAAGATTCCATATGTTCCAATTTAACAATGCGCTAAGCCTTGTCACTATCCCCATTTCACATGTAACAATTTGCTAGTGATACAACCAATATTTTGATTAAACCAATGTGCACAACAATTGTTTAAAAAACTCCAATGTGACATAACTCAAATATTTTGTTGGGGATAACATATTCCAACATGGATTCCAATTCAAATAATGTATGTACCGTTGTAGTATGAAGTCACGACATCACACATATAACTTAAGCATGGAGTTTAGGTCCTCTCTCAAAATAAATGTAACATAATAATACTTGTGAGTGTTACATAAAACAAGAACATTCCTTTTTAAATCATATCACCCTTATCATCATATTTGATTAATCATTCTGATAGATGTTTTAAATGCAAATAAATTGTAGGGCTCATCTCAACCAACTTATAAGAATGTAACTCGTAATTATTGTTTCTTTGTCATAGTCACATAAGTTTCACCATGGGTCCCACTAAATATAGTTAAATAATAATTCATAAGGCGCTTGCAACCATTTTCAAGAAGGTACCCTATGTTGCGCTTTTGAACATCGACAGACAGGTCAAGAGAACCAATAAAGTATTGGAAAATTTTATTACAAAGATAATGGCCAGTCATTTTAGATATTAGGATGATCAATTGTCAGAATATACATGGGCTTACATGGAAACTTAGAGAAATACAATAGGCTTCTCTCCATTTGAGTTGGTATTTGGTAAGTGTCTGATATTTCCAATTGAATATGAAGTTGGCACACTTAGAACTGGTGTACAAGTTAGTATGCATTTGGTGGCATCATATAAGCATCGAGTAGAACAACTCAATGAGCTTGATGAAATCAATTTGACTTCATATTTGACACTTATGTTTGACTCCAATTTTAAATTTTTTTAGGGAAAACTTCACACTAGATGGTTGGGCCCTTATGAGGTAGATACAATCTTTAAAAATGGAACTGTTAAATCGATAACCATGGACAGAGAACACACTCCTTTGCTTGCCAATGGACATCGTCTATGGTTATATCATCATCTGACCTCAAGGGACTCTTCCATCAAATAGGTTTCTTCCAGCCTACATGTAGAAATGTTGCACAAGGAAGGCAAATCCTCCACACCTTAAGCTCCATAAATAAAATAAATAAACAAATAAATTTATAATTGTGAAAACCCCCCAAGGGTGCAGTTGGAAAGATGTTGGTTGAAAACAACCTTGCTGGCCGCTGACATATGCTTAAAATAAATAAATAAATTCATATATATAGGTCTTTTTCATTCCTTTTATGTTCCAATATTGATGTTAAATCTTCAATTATGGTATAGTATGACCTTTTTATTCTATAGGAATGATGTTTTAACTTCTATAGAAAGTTGTTACTTGTCAAGTAACATCATGATCAATTTCTGAAATTTGTCTAAATAACCACACAAGACACGAAGTAAACAACACAATCAACTATTGAAACTTGTATAAATTTTATCACGAATAATGCTCGAACTTGTCCAAATAGCAACACAATCTATTGTCATTATCATGAACATCACCATTCAACTTGTGCCTTTTTTTTTCAAATTGTCAATTCCAACGCGACTAGTGGTATGCCATGTCCAAACTTGTGGCATGATTCAAGCATACTCTGCACTGCTTCAACTTGTCAGTGGCCATTACACATCACTTGTCTACCAAAAGTTCTTCCAAGTCCATCGTCAATTTGAGAGCTACCACAACTACTTTTCACCGATACGGTTCTATCACAAGTTACCATCACAGGCTCTTTAACATTATTGCACGACCATAAATCAATTCATTTCCATGACTGTCACACATACCACAATCTACGAACACTTATGATAAGCTCTGATAGGTATTATTTGACTCAACACCTCATTAGTAATTAAAATAATTTTAATTTATGGATTAGCTTACAGTATTCCCCATGAAAGGACATGGTCGTCCAATATGCCAGCTAGGGAGAGGTGATGATGTCGTAACCTGTACCTTTTTTCCACTTGTGTCCACCCATATTTTCCAATTGCGACATGGAAAGAAGCACATGCACCTATTAAATTCAAACCGAAACTTTCCAAAATTGAACAAAAATCCTACACCACCCCTCGTATTTCCTTGCATGCACAAACTAAAACTGGTTGCAGCTACAACACTAAAACAATACAACAAAAACCTACCAATTGGGCCATCTATAAACCAAAAGAATGGGAGGAGTAGTAGTATGCCATGAACCAGGGGACATGGAGAAATTATAGAAAAATAGAGCAGACTATCAATTGTTTTAAGAAGCACGGTGGATAGTGTTAACCCATAGGATGTACAGCATCAAGGTCTTCCCTCTTTTTTAATGTTTTGTTAGTTTTTACTCAGAAATACTCGATTGGTCTTAGTCAGTTAGGTAATTAGTCTTTCTTATATCAGTCATGTATTAAAAATCTTATCTTTGATTCATAGCATTATGATCTCAAGGTTTTGAGTCATGTGTTCTATTAATAAATCATGGTTTGGGTTTTATATCCTAGGTCTATGAAGCTAATCTAAAAGACCTGTACAAGGGTGTTCATGTCACTATGGTACTAGTCATCGTTTGTAAAATGGGAAAGGTTTGGATCTTATCTACATGTTTTCTAGTCAAAGGGTAACTTGAAGCTTATTCTTGCGACCATACCTCCATTTTTTTCAAACTTCCTATTCGTTGTGAACTGCACTTGTTGTTAATTATCTGTGCTACCAACTAGATGCACTATGAATCCCTTGTTTTTGTTAGTTGATAAAACCGTAGCTAACATTATTTTCACTCATGTTTGAAAAAAATTATTTCACTCAATATCATATTCCTCTCCATACCTTTGAAATTGCAAATCCTTCTCATGAAATACCTATTCTAAAATTCGTTACTGCAAACTTAATCAGCGCAATGCGAACTGAGAAATTGTGCTACAAACTCCATGTTTTACATAGTTTCTCCAAATTTGTGTTTATTTGATATTTCATCTAGTTTTGCATTGTCATATTTTCCTCCAATGTCCTAGCTTCAGTATTATTTCAGTTTTTGCAGTGTTTCTTTAGGATAAAATCCTTTTGCGAGCAAACCCTTATTTTTTCAAAATCAAGGAGTAAAACCCTAGATTCATCAGTTTCAATCACATACTCTGGTATCAATTGTTATCAAAGGGGGGGTTTTGAATTAGCTATCATGGACACTCAGCAAGGGAATAAGACTCACATAGGAGGTGATATTGTCAAGGTTTATCCCCATGACCTGCAACTAATAAATTTGCATGGGGATAAACCTTGACAATATCACCTCCTTTATGAGTCTTATTCCCTTGCTGAGTGTCCATGATAGCTAATTCAAAACCCCCCCGTAAGAAGATGCAGAGAGGACACCGTGAGGTTTCCAAGAAGTTTGCAGTTAATTTCAATGGGGTAAAGACCAAAGTTGATACAATGGATTTTGAGGTTATAGAGCAGTCCATTTCCACAACTATAGAGATACCAGTTCAGGGAGAAAAATGGTTCAAGGTCATGTCTCTAAAGTATGGATTTTCTAAGGATTTCTTAAAGCCTGAATATCACGAAGATACTCTATCCAAGGGAGTGCCTAGAAATCATATGCTGGATTATTTTGATAACATGATCAAAGTTTCTCAGAGGTATTTTACTTGAGAATCTAGGTTTAATATGGTCTATCAATACCATATTAGACTATTGATGCATTTTACTGGAAAAGATCCCTTGAATCTACCCTTATATCTTCTCAAAATCCATGGGAAGATGTCATATAGGGTTCAAGACAATTCCAAGAAGGTGGATACCAATGTATTACATTATGGTATAATCAATATGCTAGTGTTAGAAGATCTGAAAAAGACTAATAGTGATTGGTATGCTTTCCTAGTTGCATCAGGATTTCAGCAAGATGTTGTCAACACACCACAAACAAAGAGAAAGGAAGCTACCTCTGTTGAAAAGATTGTGCACACAGAGCCCAATAAAAGGAGGAATATGGTTAAAAAGGAAAAGTCATCTCAGTTAATTGATAATATAGGTGAAGTCCCTTTACAACCTCTTGATGAAGAAAATTATCCTATGGAAAAGTGTTCAGTTGTGAAGACATCCTCTAGCAAAGCAAGGAATATGAAGGGAAATAAACTTGTTTTTTCTCCACCTATTGCTACAAAATCTATTAGGCCTAGAAGGCCATTCACCAGATCAACAACAAGGAAGCATGTATCTAAGGAAGAGGGTGCATCCAAAGCACCAAATCAACAATTAGTCAAAACCAATCCTCTTAAAGAGCCAATAGAAATTATTGAAATCAAGTCTCCTTCTCATGAAAGTGATCCAACTTTCAAAAGGCTCAGGAGGTAGCTGAAATATGTAAGGTATGAAAATGAATAGTTGAAAAAGGAAAATTTGCAGGCTAGGATTCAACTAAAGGAAAATATAGATCAATTTTTCTATGGTGTCTTATATATGTAGGCTTATAACCCTAAGGAGTATTTGTGTCTGATGTTGCTATAATTATGCCCATATTCTATTTTTGCAAGTCACATTCATGACTTAGAGGTTGTAGTAGGAATTAATTAAGTTTTTAAGGATTCTTGCACATTTTTTGCATCAGTTGCTATGTTTTGAAGTAAAAATGACATCTAAAGGAAGGTTTGTAGCACATCCTGTTGAAGGCGCAACGAACTGCTAAAATTGCAAAAGTTTGCAGTGCACTCGCTGCGAGCTTGACAGTTAGTTGGAATTCAAGTTGTAGGAGTGTTGTTAGAAGAGGTTCGAGTAACTCCTCAAAGATAAATTAGACATCAAGGGACATGCGTGCCTAATATATAGCTCCATTAAATCTTCATGCAATGAGTTGGCTGCAGTTGTATTTATTACTTCCAATAACCTCTTGAAATCTAGCAGTTTGTTAGATTTTGGTTTGTTTGTCTATTGCCACACCTCTCCTAGGTGCATGATCCAATGTAGGAGTTAGGTGGCAAATCCTAGAGGGACATTTGTTGTTATTTTCTATTTAATATGTAATCTAAATCCATAGGGAGGTTCGAGTGGGTCTTGTGAGAGTCATACTACTGTTTCAGACTGTAAAATCTTTCTAGATGATGTATGTATAGATTTAAGACTCTTGAATGGTTAATGATCATCTTGTCTTCTACTTTTACATGTTATTCTTCTCTCTTGTTTTGATATTGTCTACTGGTAAATCATTTATGTTTAGTGCTTGTTTCATTGAAATTACAATGATTGATTTATTGTCTTTTGTTGATGCAAGTGTTTTCAAAACATATCATCTTGTTAACCTAGAGGTTCCTTGTTAGTGAGATTTCCTCTATATGTGTGCCAAAGTGCCTGAAGTAGCTTGGTTCATATATTCACATTTTCTTCTTCATTCTTCCATCTTTTCACTACTAGTTTGTAAACTGGTTAGAGATTGTTCAAGCCTTGCTTGTTGAAGTATGTTTTATGGAGTTTTTTGTGTTGATACTTTGAACTGAGTTTCTCATTCATGCGCTACACCTAAAAATAAAAATATTCTATTTTAAAAACTATAAAATATGATGGGTATTAGGCTCACACATATAGCAGTCTAGGTGAAACTTCTAGTGCTAACATTTTTGGCGTCGTTGTTGGGGATGAAGTTGAAGAATGACAAAGATTAGATCCAGTATTTGATGGTGAACAAAGACCGCTGACATAGTATAGGCAACATCATTCACCTAGAGACTCTATTCCATGAAGGAAAGATCCAATGGCGACTCCACAATTTCATAATGTCAAAGGAATTTGATGTTTTTTTGGCTCAAAGGTTTGCACCTCTTAACTTTTCTGCAGTTCTTGGTTTCCCAAATCTAGTACTTCATATATTAGAATGGGGATATTTTCTGTCTATATTCAGAGAAAGGAAGGAGGATAATCCTGCACAACACCTCATTATGTTTCATCAATGTATGGAACATTTAGATATACATCATGCAGATGTGCTCAATAAAAGTTTCATGTATTCACTAGAAGGAGATACTTGAGGATGGTATATATCTCTTCCTTCATAAATTGTTTCATTATTACAAGAGTTTCATACCGTGTTTCATCATCATTTCAAAATATTTTATCCATTTGATCTTCTTTTTGAAAAATTGTTGTAAAGAATTTGAATTCTACATCCAACATTCTTTTAGTAATTCTTCTAGTTATAAGGATGAAGAAAAGAAAACTATTGAGAATGTAGAGGTGGAATCATCCCCATGTAAAACCTTCTCTAGTTCTTTAGTTTTGAAAGAACATTCTAATGATTGTCTTAATGATAAGGATGTTGGTGATAGCAATATTGTAGACACATTTGTCCTTGACCTGAATGTCTCTAGCAGTTTTGAGGCTGCTCCAAATTTTCATGAAGATTAAGTTGTTTTTTTTAAGTATTCATATGCCAAAGAACTCATGTACACATGATCATATGATAGCTATGAAAATGATGTTTTTCATGAATAAATAGTTGCAAAAGAATATTTTCCTCGGGTCTTTCAAGAGGTTTCCTACGATGTGTTTTCACCTTTGATTGAAGAGAAGGATGATAAACAGATCCCTGAGCTTGTGTGTATTCAAATTTAACATGTTTATGATAAATTTGAAAATATACTTACTCTTGTAAAAGATCATGAAGACAAGCTTCATTTTGAGCCTTCACTTGAAATATTTGATAGCGATGGAAATATATTGCAATAGTCTTTTGTTTTTAAGAATATCAGAGATCATAATGTTATTCACATAGAAGATTCAATATAGTGTCATCCTTGTCCTTTAGATCAGCCCAAAATATTTTTTCACGAGTTTCATGATCCAATAGCCGATTGGATGGAGTCTCGGTTTTCAAAAGCTTCATACACTGACAGTTTGGGCATGGTGTTTCTTTTCTACTAGGAGTATGATATGTCTAAGACATTTTTTTCGTACACATTAAATTCTTTTTATATTTTCTTAGACAACTGCAAGGATAAAGCCGTGCCAAGAAATCAGTTGCTTGATTGACTATTTTGGAAATTTGTATATACATGAGAAAAGTGTTTTTCAACTAGTTAGTATAGGAATAGTAAATAAATAATCTTGATGTTTCAATCATTTCCTTCAGTTTGCACAATGTGGTCATATTATAGTTTGAGGTTGGTTTTCAACAGTTTTTTTTTTACATTTTGTTTTTAGTTTGAGAAGTTTGCAAAGTTTTTTAATGAGATGAATGACTCCATGTCCAATGCAATAGAAGCTGGACTCAATGAGATTATTTAACTTGTAGGATGGTGAACAATTGCTTGAAATCATAATTATATTCAGAATTTAGTTAAGACAATGGAACTGAAGGTTCCTGGAAGCTCATAGGGAGCATGGCATCACCAGTAGGAGCTATATGTTAACACATAGGATGTACAATGTCAAGGTCTTCCCTCTTTTTTAATTTTTTGTTAGTTTCTGCTCAGAAAGACTCTATTGGTCTTAGTCAGTTAAATAATTCTTTCTGATATCAGTCATGTTTTAAAAATCTTAGCTTTGAGTCATAGAATTATGATCTCAAAGTTTTTAGTCATCTGTTCTATTAATAAATCATGGTTTTGGTTTTATATCCTAGGTCTATGAAGCTAATCCGAAAGACATGTATAAGGGTCTTCATGTCACTATGGTACTAGTCATCATTTGTAAAGTGGGAAAGGTTTGGGTCTTATCTACATGTTTTCTGGACAAAGGATAACTTGAAGCTTATTTTTGCGACCATAACTCCATTTTTTGCAAACTTCCTATTCGTTGTGAACTGCACTTGTTTATAATTATCTGCACTGCGAATCCCCTATTTTTCTTAGTTGATAAAACCGTAGCTAAACTTGTTTTCACTCATGTTTGAAAAACATTATTTCATTCAAGATCATATTCCTCTCCATACCTTTGAAATTGCAAATCCTTCTCATGAAAGACCTAGTCTAAAATTCATTACTGCAAACTTAATCAGCGCAGTTTGAACTGATAAATCATGCTACAAACTCCAAGTTTTACATACTTGCTCCAAAATTTTGTTTATTTGAGATTTCATTCAATTTTGGGTTGTCATCTTTTTCCCCAATCTCCTAGATTCGGTCCTATTTCATTTTTTGCAATGTTGCTTTAGCACAGAATCCTTTTGCCATCAAACCTTTATTTTTGCAAAATCAAGCAGTAAAACCCTAAATTCATCAGTTTCTATTACATACTCTAGTAGAAAATGTTATCAGAGGGGGGGTTCGACTTAGCTTTCATGGAAAATCGGCAAGGGAAGAAGATTCATAAAGGAGGGGATATTTTCAGGGTTGAGCTCCATGACATATAACTAATCAATTCAGATCCATTTTTCAAAGAAGCATTTCAGAGAGTGGGTTGCCTATATTTTTGTCAGAAGATACAAAGAGGACACCCTAAGGTTTCCAAGCAGTTTGCATTGAATTTCAATGGGGTAAAGACCAAATTTGGTACACTCATGTTTGAGGTTACATAGCAGTCCATTTCTACAGGTACAAAGTTACTAGTTCAGGGGGAAAAATGGTCCAAGGACATGTCTCTGAATATGCATTTTCTAAGGATTTCGTAAAGCCTGAATATCAAGAAGATAACTTATCCAAGGGAGTGCCTAGAAATCATATGCTTGAGTATTTTGATAATATGATCAAAGTCATTCAAAGTTTTTTTACTTGTGAAGGAAAGTTTAATATGGTCTATCAATACCATATTAGACCATTGATGTATTTTACTGGAAAAGAGCTCTTGAATCTACCCTTTTATATGCTCATAAGCCTTGTGAATATGTCAGATAGGGTTCAAGCCAAGTCCAAGAAGGTGGATATCAACTTCTTCCATTCTAGTCTGATCAATATGCTAGTTAGAGGAACTAAAAAAGACTAATAATAATTTGGATTCTTTCCTAGTTGCATCATGATTTCAACCAGATGTTGTCAACACACCACAAACAAAGAGAAAGACACCTAACTATGTTAAAAATATTGTGCAAACAAAGTCCAGTAAAAGGAGGAAGATGGTTAAAAAGGATAAGTCATCTCAGTAAACTGATAAGATAGGTGAAGTCCCTTCACAACCTCTTGATGAATAAACTTCTCCTATGGAAGAGTATTCACCTATGGACAGATCCTCTAGCAAAGCAATGGATCTGAAGGGAAATAAATTGTTATGCCTAGAATACCATTCACCATATCATCATTAAGGAAGCATGTCTCTATGGAAGAGGGTGCATCCAGAGAACCATCTCAACAAATATTGAAAACCAAGCCTCTTAAAGAGGAAATAGAAATTATTGACATCAAGCCTCCTTCTGATGAAAGTGATCCCACTTTCAAAAGGCTTAGGAGGTAGCTGAAATATGTAAGGTCTAAAAATGAGAAGTTAAAAAAGGAAAATATGCAAGCCAGGATTCGGCTAAAGGAAAATATAGATCGGTTTTTCTATGGTGTCTTATATATGCAGGCTTATAACCCTACGGAGTATTTTTGTCTTATGCTGCTATAATTATTCCCATATGCTATTTTTGCAAGTCACTTTCATGATTTAGAGGTTATAGTAGGAATTAACAAAGGTTTTCAATCTTCTTGCGCTATTTTGGCATCAATTGCTATGTTTTGAAGGAAAAATGACATCTACAAGAGGGTTTGTAGTGTATCCTGCTTAAGGCATTGTGAACTGCTAGAATTGAAATAGTTTGTAGCACACTCATTGTGAACTTGACAATTAGTTGGAATTCGAGTTGTAGAAGGGTTGCCACCTGTCAGAAGAGGTTCGAGTAACTCCTTAAATATCAATTAGACATCAAGGGACACTTTTTCCTAGGAATTAGATCCATTTAATCTTCATGCAATGAGTTCGTTGCAGTTGTATTTATTACTTCCAACAACCTCCTGAAATCTAGTAGTTTGTTAGACTTTTTTTTGTTTCTCTTCTAGAAGTCCTCTCCCAGGCACATAATCCAATGTAGGAGTTATGTGTCAATTCATAGAGGTACTTTTGATGTTATTTTCCATTTAATATGTAATCTAACTCCATAGGGAGGTTCGAGTGGGCTTTTATGAGACTCATAGTATTGTTTAAGACTGTAAATTATTTTTATATGATGTATGTACAGATTTAAGACTCTTGAATGGTTAATGATCATATTTTCTTCTATTGTTACATGCTATTATTATCTCCTATTTTGATGTTGTCTACTAGTAAATGATTTATCTTTACTGCTTATTTCTATGAAATTATAGTGAATGATTTAATGTCTTTTATTGATGCAAGTGTTGTAAAAACATATCATCTTGTTAACCTACAAGTTCCTTGTTAGTGATATTTCCTCTATATTTGTGCCAAAGTGCCTAAAGTATATTGGTTCATATATTCACATTTTCTTCTTCATTCTTCCATCTTTTCACTGTTATTTTGTAAACTGATCAAAAATTGTTCAAGCCTTACTTGATGAAGTACGTTTTATGGAGATTTTTATGTTGATACTTTGAACTGAGTTTCTCATCCATTCTCTACACCTAAAAATAAAAATAGTATCTTTTACAAACTATAAAATCTGATGGGTATTAGGCTCACACCTATAGAAATCTAGGTGAGACTTCTAGTGCTAACAACTAGTATATTTCAAAAAAGTGCAAGGCTTCAACAAAGAAGCAACACTAGAATTTGCCTAGAATTTATTGGCCAAAAGTCCATGGTAAGAGTCATAGATATTGTTGTAATGGAGGAGATCATATCATGGGCGATGGGTCTCCCACAAGAAGGTGAGTGATGTTTTTTGTTGTAGTTCCTCCCTGGTACATGTTGCAGAATAATTTAGGAGAGAAGGAGAATGGTTGCACCGTTGAGGGAAAGGATATGCCCTGTTGTATGGAAGGACATAGCTCTATTCATCCAAAAGTACCTAACGTGCGAGGGATGCTACCAGGTAATATTTTCCTATCATCTCAAGTTGTTATCACATCTAAGGTGTAATGTTTGATTGAACATCCCATATTTTATTTTAACATCCTTACAACTCATGAAATTCTCTATGAGAAGTGTGAAGCATATCTTAGCAACAATCACAAACCATGGTTTGATTAAACTCATGACTCTTTATGCCTTGGGAAGCACTCAAATGACATGGAGGCGATTCCTAGGACTGGCAGAAGAATAGTGGAGGAACAACAGGAAGAGGTGAAGTAGGGAGAACAACAAGGTGATATGGAAACAATGGAGACAATCAAAAAAACAAAAACCATGGGGGAAATTGACCAAGATGACGACCCTGAGGAAGTTTATGGCCAGGGCTCTGACCATTCTATGCATCCATCTATGAATAGTGATGTAGATATTATTGATAAGAGTCCTCCAACGGATAATTGGAAACCATGTGTAGTTGAGGAATAACAACTTACAACATTGACTATGCTGAAAAGTAGAAAAGATCAATTGTAGATTTTGTGGTGTTCTTTCCTAGGAGGAGGACAAGGTCAATGTGTCTTGAACTAGTGATAGTAGAACCACCTATCATCAACCCCTTCTATGTTACAAAAGAACCACCTTTGGGGTAAATTGATGATATGGAAGCCATCAAAAACGAGTCTGAGGAAAGGAACCCTCTTGTAGCCACTTTTGAACCAGATGCAGCTATTCATATGACTGTCATACAAGAACTAGTCAACAAAGTAAAAAATAACATTGAAGTTGTACTTGGATTAGAAGAAGGGACTGAGACACCAGAAATAATTACAAGGGATGCCATGCATGTCACACAATAACCAAGCATCGACGAAATGATTGATGAGGAAGTTGTTACATAAGAACCAGACATCGTAGAACAAATAATATTGATCTTGTTACACAAGAACTAACCATTGAAGAACTAGTAAGGGGACAACCAGTCAATCCTAAGGACATTGCAAAAAAACCAATCAAAGTAAATATGGAAGAAGGGGAACCTAGTATGATGAATGTATGGAAAGGTAAGAAGAAACCTCCCTCTTTGATGAAGAAATTTGTGAAATTGAAAAGGAAAAATATGAAACTAAGATAGAAAATTAAGGAATTGAAGAGACAGATTAAGGAGTTCCTCAATAATGTAGGGTTAAAAACCTCTATTGATGTGGCAAAAATATGTGATAAAGTGATCTCTCCAAGAAAAAGGGCTAGTAAGAAACCAAAGGAGGGGCCCTACTCATTCTGGGAATATATTTTTAGACATATAGGGTATTCAGCCCAAGAAATATAGTTCATAATGACATCTACAAAGACATAATAAGAAACCAGAGAAGTTGGAGTTTCCACCTCTAAATTTCCTTCTCCTTTATTCTTACAGGAAGAACTCAATAAGTGGAAGGCATTATATATGTTGTACCAAGAGGGCATGGTCCCCCTTAGGGAGAATCAACACATTGTTTGAAGAATCGAGAAGAAAAGGGAAGATGCACTAACTTATTACAAGATAGAAAAGGAGAAATGGGAAGAATATCGGAGGAATCTCAAGGATGCATAGGATTAGGTTAAGAAGAAAAAGGAAGAAAAACATAATATAGGCTCATTCATTCAATATTTGTTGAACTGAAGAATGCCTTCTCCTATGTAAGCTCTATTTATACAAGATAAGTTCATCCTTTTTCATCTCATAACCATAATTGAGGATATACCTTACATATTTACACATGCCAAGGCTTTCTGGAGAGCCTTTCATGAAGTTGATGATATCACACAATACTCTTTGTGTGAATTTTATTTTCATGATTTCATCCTGCCATATGAAATAAGGTTTAATCCTACACATTATATAGGAGACCTCCAGTTGCAAGCCTTTGTGTCTTACCTACTGCATCAGGTTAAGCGGAAATTCGGCCCAATAAAATGTGAAAGGAACTAGGTCACATGTGAGCTAAGAATTAGGGAAGAACCAACTCAAGAAGATGATGCCATCAAGGCTCAACACTAATTGCTAGGTATCCTAACCTTTCAAAGTTGGTTGTAACCCTTTAGGAATATGTANATAATTCTTTCTGATATCAGTCATGTTTTAAAAATCTTAGCTTTGAGTCATAGAATTATGATCTCAAAGTTTTTAGTCATCTGTTCTATTAATAAATCATGGTTTTGGTTTTATATCCTAGGTCTATGAAGCTAATCCGAAAGACATGTATAAGGGTCTTCATGTCACTATGGTACTAGTCATCATTTGTAAAGTGGGAAAGGTTTGGGTCTTATCTACATGTTTTCTGGACAAAGGATAACTTGAAGCTTATTTTTGCGACCATAACTCCATTTTTTGCAAACTTCCTATTCGTTGTGAACTGCACTTGTTTATAATTATCTGCACTGCGAATCCCCTATTTTTCTTAGTTGATAAAACCGTAGCTAAACTTGTTTTCACTCATGTTTGAAAAACATTATTTCATTCAAGATCATATTCCTCTCCATACCTTTGA
This sequence comes from Picea glauca, assembly GCA_000966675.3. Lineage (NCBI taxonomy): Eukaryota > Viridiplantae > Streptophyta > Pinopsida > Pinales > Pinaceae > Picea > Picea glauca. The sequence continues at coordinate 73,655 of JZKD02S1780461.1, read as the reverse complement.
AATTGCAAATCCTTCTCATGAAAGACCTAGTCTAAAATTCATTACTGCAAACTTAATCAGCGCAGTTTGAACTGATAAATCATGCTACAAACTCCAAGTTTTACATACTTGCTCCAAAATTTTGTTTATTTGAGATTTCATTCAATTTTGGGTTGTCATCTTTTTCCCCAATCTCCTAGATTCGGTCCTATTTCATTTTTTGCAATGTTGCTTTAGCACAGAATCCTTTTGCCATCAAACCTTTATTTTTGCAAAATCAAGCAGTAAAACCCTAAATTCATCAGTTTCTATTACATACTCTAGTAGAAAATGTTATCAGAGGGGGGGTTCGACTTAGCTTTCATGGACACTCAGCAAGGGAAGAAGATTCATAAAGGAGGGGATATTTTTAGGGTTGAGCTCCATGACATATAACTAATCAATTCAGATCCATTTTTCAAAGAAGCATTTCAGAGAGTGGGTTACCTATATTTTTGTCAGAAGATACAAAGAGGACACCCTAAGGTTTCCAAGTAGTTTGCATTGAATTTCAATGGGGTAAAGACCAAATTTGGTACACTCAAGTTTGAGGTTACATAGCAGTCCATTTCTACAGGTACAAAGTTACTAGTTCAGGGGGAAAAATGGTCCAAGGACATGTCTCTGAATATGAATTTTCTAAGGATTTCGTAAAGCCTGAATATCAAGAAGATAACCTATCCAAGGGAGTGCCTAGAAATCATATGCTTGAGTATTTTGATAAGATGATCAAAGTCATTCAAAGTTTTTTTACTTGTGAAGGAAGGTTTAATATGGTCTATCAATACCATATTAGACCGTTGATGTATTTTACTGGAAAATAGCTCTTGAATCTACCCTTTTATATGCTCATAAGCCTTGTGAAGATGTCATATAGGGTTCAAGCCAAGTCCAAGAAGGTGGATATCAACTTCTTCCATTCTAGTCTGATCAATATGCTAGTTAGAGGAACTAAAAAAGACTAATAATAATTGGGATTCTTTCCTAGTTGCATCATGATTTCAACCATATGTTGTCAACACACCACAAACAAAGAGAAAGACACCTAACTATGTTAAAAATATTGTGCAAACAAAGTCCAGTAAAAGGAGGAAGATGGTTAAAAAGGATAAGTCATCTCAGTAAACTGATAAGATAGGTGAAGTCCCTTCACAACCTCTTGATGAATAAACTTCTCCTATGGAAGAGTATTCACCTATGGACAGATCCTCTAGCAAAGCAATGGATCTGAAGGGAAATAAATTGTTATGCCTAGAATACCATTCACCATATCATCATTAAGGAAGCATGTCTCTATGGAAGAGGGTGCATCCAGAGAACCATCTCAACAAATATTGAAAACCAAGCCTCTTAAAGAGGAAATAGAAATTATTGACATCAAGCCTCCTTCTGATGAAAGTGATCCCACTTTCAAAAGGCTTAGGAGGTAGCTGAAATATGTAAGGTCTAAAAATGAGAAGTTAAAAAAGGAAAATATGCAAGCCAGGATTCGGCTAAAGGAAAATATAGATCGGTTTTTCTATGGTGTCTTATATATGCAGGCTTATAACCCTACGGAGTATTTTTGTCTTATGCTGCTATAATTATTCCCATATGCTATTTTTGCAAGTCACTTTCATGATTTAGAGGTTATAGTAGGAATTAACAAAGGTTTTCAATCTTCTTGCGCTATTTTGGCATCAATTGCTATGTTTTGAAGGAAAAATGACATCTACAAGAGGGTTTGTAGTGTATCCTGCTTAAGGCATTGTGAACTGCTAGAATTGAAATAGTTTGTAGCACACTCATTGTGAACTTGACAATTAGTTGGAATTCGAGTTGTAGAAGGGTTGCCACCTGTCAGAAGAGGTTCGAGTAACTCCTTAAATATCAATTAGACATCAAGGGACACTTTTTCCTAGGAATTAGATCCATTTAATCTTCATGCAATGAGTTCGTTGCAGTTGTATTTATTACTTCCAACAACCTCCTGAAATCTAGTAGTTTGTTAGACTTTTTTTTGTTTCTCTTCTAGAAGTCCTCTCCCAGGCACATAATCCAATGTAGGAGTTATGTGTCAATTCATAGAGGTACTTTTGATGTTATTTTCCATTTAATATGTAATCTAACTCCATAGGGAGGTTCGAGTGGGCTTTTATGAGACTCATAGTATTGTTTAAGACTGTAAATTATTTTTATATGATGTATGTACAGATTTAAGACTCTTGAATGGTTAATGATCATATTTTCTTCTATTGTTACATGCTATTATTATCTCCTATTTTGATGTTGTCTACTAGTAAATGATTTATCTTTACTGCTTATTTCTATGAAATTATAGTGAATGATTTAATGTCTTTTATTGATGCAAGTGTTGTAAAAACATATCATCTTGTTAACCTACAAGTTCCTTGTTAGTGATATTTCCTCTATATTTGTGCCAAAGTGCCTAAAGTATATTGGTTCATATATTCACATTTTCTTCTTCATTCTTCCATCTTTTCACTGTTATTTTGTAAACTGATCAAAAATTGTTCAAGCCTTACTTGATGAAGTACGTTTTATGGAGATTTTTATGTTGATACTTTGAACTGAGTTTCTCATCCATTCTCTACACCTAAAAATAAAAATAGTATCTTTTACAAACTATAAAATCTGATGGGTATTAGGCTCACACCTATAGAAATCTAGGTGAGACTTCTAGTGCTAACAACTAGTATATTTCAAAAAAGTGCAAGGCTTCAACAAAGAAGCAACACTAGAATTTGCCTAGAATTTATTGGCCAAAAGTCCATGGTAAGAGTCATAGATATTGTTGTAATGGAGGAGATCATATCATGGGCGATGGGTCTCCCACAAGAAGGTGAGTGATGTTTTTTGTTGTAGTTCCTCCCTGGTACATGTTGCAGAATAATTTAGGAGAGAAGGAGAATGGTTGCACCGTTGAGGGAAAGGATATGCCCTGTTGTATGGAAGGACATAGCTCTATTCATCCAAAAGTACCTAACGTGCGAGGGATGCTACCAGGTAATATTTTCCTATCATCTCAAGTTGTTATCACATCTAAGGTGTAATGTTTGATTGAACATCCCATATTTTATTTTAACATCCTTACAACTCATGAAATTCTCTATGAGAAGTGTGAAGCATATCTTAGCAACAATCACAAACCATGGTTTGATTAAACTCATGACTCTTTATGCCTTGGGAAGCACTCAAATGACATGGAGGCGATTCCTAGGACTGGCAGAAGAATAGTGGAGGAACAACAGGAAGAGGTGAAGTAGGGAGAACAACAAGGTGATATGGAAACAATGGAGACAATCAAAAAAACAAAAACCATGGGGGAAATTGACCAAGATGACGACCCTGAGGAAGTTTATGGCCAGGGCTCTGACCATTCTATGCATCCATCTATGAATAGTGATGTAGATATTATTGATAAGAGTCCTCCAACGGATAATTGGAAACCATGTGTAGTTGAGGAATAACAACTTACAACATTGACTATGCTGAAAAGTAGAAAAGATCAATTGTAGATTTTGTGGTGTTCTTTCCTAGGAGGAGGACAAGGTCAATGTGTCTTGAACTAGTGATAGTAGAACCACCTATCATCAACCCCTTCTATGTTACAAAAGAACCACCTTTGGGGTAAATTGATGATATGGAAGCCATCAAAAACGAGTCTGAGGAAAGGAACCCTCTTGTAGCCACTTTTGAACCAGATGCAGCTATTCATATGACTGTCATACAAGAACTAGTCAACAAAGTAAAAAATAACATTGAAGTTGTACTTGGATTAGAAGAAGGGACTGAGACACCAGAAATAATTACAAGGGATGCCATGCATGTCACACAATAACCAAGCATCGACGAAATGATTGATGAGGAAGTTGTTACATAAGAACCAGACATCGTAGAACAAATAATATTGATCTTGTTACACAAGAACTAACCATTGAAGAACTAGTAAGGGGACAACCAGTCAATCCTAAGGACATTGCAAAAAAACCAATCAAAGTAAATATGGAAGAAGGGGAACCTAGTATGATGAATGTATGGAAAGGTAAGAAGAAACCTCCCTCTTTGATGAAGAAATTTGTGAAATTGAAAAGGAAAAATATGAAACTAAGATAGAAAATTAAGGAATTGAAGAGACAGATTAAGGAGTTCCTCAATAATGTAGGGTTAAAAACCTCTATTGATGTGGCAAAAATATGTGATAAAGTGATCTCTCCAAGAAAAAGGGCTAGTAAGAAACCAAAGGAGGGGCCCTACTCATTCTGGGAATATATTTTTAGACATATAGGGTATTCAGCCCAAGAAATATAGTTCATAATGACATCTACAAAGACATAATAAGAAACCAGAGAAGTTGGAGTTTCCACCTCTAAATTTCCTTCTCCTTTATTCTTACAGGAAGAACTCAATAAGTGGAAGGCATTATATATGTTGTACCAAGAGGGCATGGTCCCCCTTAGGGAGAATCAACACATTGTTTGAAGAATCGAGAAGAAAAGGGAAGATGCACTAACTTATTACAAGATAGAAAAGGAGAAATGGGAAGAATATCGGAGGAATCTCAAGGATGCATAGGATTAGGTTAAGAAGAAAAAGGAAGAAAAACATAATATAGGCTCATTCATTCAATATTTGTTGAACTGAAGAATGCCTTCTCCTATGTAAGCTCTATTTATACAAGATAAGTTCATCCTTTTTCATCTCATAACCATAATTGAGGATATACCTTACATATTTACACATGCCAAGGCTTTCTGGAGAGCCTTTCATGAAGTTGATGATATCACACAATACTCTTTGTGTGAATTTTATTTTCATGATTTCATCCTGCCATATGAAATAAGGTTTAATCCTACACATTATATAGGAGACCTCCAGTTGCAAGCCTTTGTGTCTTACCTACTGCATCAGGTTAAGCGGAAATTCGGCCCAATAAAATGTGAAAGGAACTAGGTCACATGTGAGCTAAGAATTAGGGAAGAACCAACTCAAGAAGATGATGCCATCAAGGCTCAACACTAATTGCTAGGTATCCTAACCTTTCAAAGTTGGTTGTAACCCTTTAGGAATATGTAATTAACCAGTGTGTTGGTTTTATCAACGATGCAACATTTGAGACCGTGGATGGTTGAAAAACAAGATGGGATTCATCTACCATGGAAATCAAAACCAGAGAACCCTTTGGTTTTCTAAACTCCAAAAGATCTATGGGGCAATTGAATAGGTACATTCAATGTATTGAATAGAGAGGCCCTTAGTGGATTGGCCTGGATTTTTACTTCCCTTTAATATGGTTACATTTAGATAAATATAGTCCCATGTATGTATTGTTAGTGGTAGAGAAAAATTGGGGTATGGAAGCTATGGTGTCAGCAGGTTTTAGGGTTGTTGGGGAAGAAACGCATGAGGCCTACAAACTTAGCACACTACATGAGGCCTACTCTTAGAATAATCACAATATTAGATAGAAATTGGTTGCATGAGGACATGTAGTAGGTCTAGATGGGGGTATATTTTGGGCGCTTGATTTGTACCCTCTTTTCCATCCATTTACCCTATTTTGGTGGATATTCTAGGTCATCTTTTATCCTATTTGACAATGTCTAGCCTGTAATGTCTTGTTCTAACCCGAGGTACATTCTTTTTATGAATTTCATTATTTAAGTAGTAATATAGGTTGTTAAGTGGTTTCTTACTTAGTTTTGGGTTTACTAATAATATGGATTGGGAGCATATACTTGTATGTTGATAAAAGGTTATAGTCATTCAAGGATTTGATGTTGTTACTCCCTACAAGCTCAAGATAATGTCCCCTTTCGATATGTCATTACTTCTAGATGTTTTCTCTTCTTGAACCATGATGTTGCCACTTCCACGATTCCATTGATACTTGAGAATTTGCTCTTTGATAGATGCTCAAGTATATGAGCATACAGATGCTAGCATGGAAAGAACAAGTCATCAAAAGGGACAAAAATACCATCTATTGTAACTACTCAAAGTTTTGATAATGTAATAGAATATTGTATTTTGTTAACCAGTTGTAACAACATGAATGTGTAACGTATATTTTTTTATGAATTGATCAGATCAAATATTATAATTACAACAACTGTTATCTCGATATTTATAAAGGATATGAACCCTATCGATTTGGGGGGGGGGTTGAATGAGCAGAGAACATAGTGTATAGTGGAGTCTGGTGAACTCATTGTATGATCCTTCTACATAATATATGAGCATGTTGGTTTGCGCTATCTGAGTATGTGTTTGTGAGATTGTTTCAGCATCCCTGATCATTGAAGGAAGGACCCCCTTTTCTAATTAGGTGATGCAATTCCATTTGTTCATTTACTATATTGACATAGATTACTTTACGATTTTAATTGTTGAAGTTTTTTTAATTCATATGAGTTGTTACTTTTTCCTGATATTTGTTAATTCTACGAGTTGTTAATTATTATGTATTAAGTGCTAATTGTATGAATCATTACTTAAAGAGTTTGATTGTTTATTGGAAAGAATCTTGGGCTTGTGTCATTTCTCTTACTTTTGGTTGGAGTTTCGATTGAGGTATGTGCATCATTGTGTTTCTTCTGATAAATATAATTTATTTTTAATTATAACAAGTGAATTTTCTTTGAAATCATCATTAGCTTGTGAGTTAATTAGAGGTGCTGTTGTGTTTTTTACACTTGATTTCCTTCCAGCAGAGTTGTGTGGATTTGGAGTGACTTCATTTTGAATGCATGTTGCATGAATTAATTATGATCATCTTTTAGTCAAGAGTTTTTTGGATTACATGATACTGACACAGACCCCCCACCCTCGGGCCGTGATCCACACAGGATTGTTATAAATTCTCCTCTAGTCAAAGAGGATACCTTGGATCCCTATTGGAACCTTACGAATCCGATCCATAGGTCCTTCATGAAAACCCTCCCTAGAAAAATTAATACCAGGTGTGAGCCTTACATCTCCATGTGACCACAACTAGCCCTTGGTGCAAGCACCTTTCGCAACTCGCGAGTTTGTAAGTTGATGGCCCTCGGCTCCTCTTTATCTAAACGTCGATACTCGAGATGTGATACAGCTATGGCTCCTCTTTGTTAGTGCCTTCCACACATAACCACCGGCTAGGGCTAAGTCCTAGTACTACTCGCAACTCACAAGTTGGAGTGTTGGGCCCTCGTGCTCCTCCTTTGTGAAACCCTGAAGCACGATAAGTTAGCGATGGGTTGACCCCTTCCTAGGCGACATGTGTCCACCACCTGTCACCCACTTCCATATTTTCTGTGCGCTCTATGTTTGTGCCACCAATCAACCACATGGTCCCCACCTAATGGATTTGACACGTGTTTGCATGATCCCTCGGCGCTCGGCACTTCGCAACTTCTGCAGTCAAAAAGAAATTCTTTCAGCCCCAAACCCTCGATACGCGATACCACATGGAGGTTATGATCCAACAGTTCTCCCGTGGCTTGGATCCAATGGTTTGGATCTCCTTCCCTGGTCCTCGTAACTTAGGACTTCGCAAAACCAATAATTTGTTCTACCCTCCAAACTCACAAACCTCGAATTCACGAAATGATCCAGATCTCTGCTACCTATCCTCCAAAATGGATGGTCCTGATGCTTTCGGGACTTGATGAGTCCTCTTCCTTCTGCTGTTATGAGATTTAAACCTTGCGCACCTTTTCTAGATCCGATGGCTCACAACAAATCAACACTTCTCCCTCGAAGTTTCTACCATCCGTTCTACCCTTCTGTGCGACTTTTCAGGGATTAAACCCCTTGCACCTTCTCCCAGATCTGACGGTTATTGGTCCTTGGTGCTAGATATGATGGCCTAGATCTGATCTCCTACTCACTTTTCTATGTGTATGGACGTAGACTCCGATGGTCTAGATCTAGTTCTCTGCCCAATCCAACAGTGGTTTTTCTCTTCCTCCTGAGATTTCTTGGATTTTATTTTGACTTATAATATTTTCTAAGTCTTGAAGGTCTCGATCTTTGAATCTTCCTCTTGCGAGCCCATTTCCTTTGGGTCTCATCTGCGTTATATAAATGTTGTCCTGAGTTTCATCATCTCGGATATTTACTCCTATGCACACTTTGCATTCAAAGATCTCGAATAACCTAGATTCGAGAAGTTTTCTGGAAAAGAAAACTCTTTATGCCCACCTGGCGTTCTTCTGCTCAATGCACCCCTTGCAGAGCCTACAGAGTATTCAACAACTCTATGAGTGTCTTCCTCCTCGGCATTTCTCCTTCCTCTAAACTCATAATAGAGTTCTTCTATGCACTCTATGCACTTGCTCAATGCCCTCCTGGTAGAGCTTCCACAGAACCTTCAGTGATTCTATTATCTCTATGCCTTCCTCTGCACAGTCTTACCTTCAAGGTGTTCAACAACCTGGAGGTTCCTCCCTGGGTCTAATACTTCCTCTGGTGCACCCTCCTGGCACAACTCTATCCAAATTTCGTAGAATGCATAAGTGCACTCTATGCATTGTCTTAGAGAACCCATAGTGTTCTGTCATGCAACCTCTTGCATGAAGGCACAAAGAAACAGACCTAGAATCAAAGAACCCAACAGACAATGCTTTTGTCTGTAACCTGCAAATGCAAACTAACACACATATACAACATATCATAAACGCATAAAGACATTCATCAACAAACATAGAATAACATGTAGGAAAAACTTCTCTGATTGTATTAGTATGAAAATTACTCTTTACAATGTGAGCTCGGACTGCAACAGAGTTACGCATTCCTCTACTCTCTAACCTGTTCTCTGTTCTACTCTTCCCCCCTACTAGACACAAAGAAGATCCATTTTACAAAGAGGGTCTCCTCAAGCTCTTCCCTCCATCTCACCAACTCTCATTAACTTACATTCAATTACATTGAATGGTTGTCTAGTCTGAATTGTATCTAGATCTTATCCTTACAACCATTTAAGGAAAACTTTATCTAAACCCTTCACACATTCATGG